>NSJW01000374.1:0-241807 GCA_019955255.1 Castanospermum australe | reverse complement strand
ATCACATAGTTCTCTGAATTGAGCAGATAAATATTCACAACCTCGATCAGTCCCTTAATGCCTTAATTTTCTTGTCTAATTGATTTTCGGCCAAACTCATATATCTTTTGAAACAACTTAATGCCTCTGATTTATGAGTTATCAAATAGACATGGCTGAATCGAGTATAATCATCTATAGATGTGATGAAATATACAGCCTCATGCCTTGCTCTCACATTCATTGGACCACAGATATCTGAATGGACTAATTGCAAAGGAATTTCAGCTCTAATTCCTTTTCCAAATGGTTTTCTAGATGTTTTTTCTTATTAGGCAATGCTCACACGTAGGTAAATCGACTCTTTCGATATTACCCAATAAGCCTTCCTTGGCCAGTCTGCTCATTATATGTTGGCCAATATGACCAAGTCTAGCATGCCATAAATTAACATCAACATTGTAAGTACTAGAAGATGTAATTAGGGAATAACAAACATTCGCAGAATGTAAGTCATAATCTAATACAATGAAACCATTTAAAAAATATCCTGAGCCGTAAAATGTTGTTCCTAAGAACACATTTACACCATTTGAATGGAAGTTTATTGAAAAATCAAATCTAACCAACACTATTACATAAACTAAATTCCGTCGTATGTCAGGTGCATAAAGGACATCATGTAGGAATAGGGTGCGCCCGTTGCGCATATTCAATTGACATGTGTCAATCCCTTTGACAGCTACTCGCGTGTTGTTTCCTACATAGATCCACTTTGCTCCATGTGGAATACGCCGGAATTCCTGTCCTTTGCTACATGGTCAGTGGCTCCTGAGTCTACAGTCCACAAAGGATGTGATTCAGATAAAAAATAGAACTTGAGACAAACACATTATTCTCAAGTGGATTAAGGGTGTTTACCTTCTTTGGCTCACGACAATCGCGAGCGAAGTGACCCTTCTTGCCACAATTGTAGCATTTCACCTTTGTCATATTTTTCTTGAAAGAACGCCTTCCTTTCCCAGATTGGTTATTCCTTGGCCTTTTGCCAGACGAAGATGGACCCTTGCCTTTCCTCTTATGAGAACCACCACCATGATGCTTGCGCTTAGAGCCCGAAGCTCCTTGTGAGCTAGAACTTGCAAAGTAGATATCACTTTTCAAGTTTAGCCGCCTGTAGACGGTCCTCTTCCAACTCAATATGGGGCATAGCATCCTCAAATGTCTTGATATTGTCATTGTGGGTGAGGTAGATTTTCATGTGTTCCCAATTGTTTGGCAAAGAACGAATCACCGCTTGCACTTGTTGCTCATCAGTGAGGACGTGACCAGCATCTCGCAACTCACTTATCATATTTGCCATATGCCTCAGATGTTGTTTTTCATTGTCTGAACATGTGGCTTCTTTTATGAATCAAATTTCACAGTGAGCTGTCTCAATTTCGTAACTGAAGTGCTACCAAACCTAGCAGCCAATGCTGTCCACATATCCCCGGCGTTGTCAAAACGTACAAACTCTCGCATGATATCATTCTCCATGCTGCTCAGCAACGTAATGCGAGCCAGAGAGTTTTTCTTCTTCCATGCAACATATGCATCTTTGTCACGCCTGTGCTGTGCAGTGGTTCCATCTTCAGGTTCTGACATAACCTGATTCAGTGTCTCAAGAACCTCTTCTTCTTCAAGCACATACTGGATTTTTAATTTCTAGATTTCATAATTGTCGCCATTGAATTTCTCACCCTTATTCAACTCAGCAACAATGTTCTTTGATGCGGAAGCCATTGTATTTGACAAATTAATTCTACATATACATGTATATAATTAATGCCCAACATTTATGCAATATCATATCCAATTATAAATTGCATTAATAAAAATTTCTCATCAGATTTCGAAGCCAAAAGTTCACTATGTTCCCAATCAAACTTTGAAGATCTAATTTGAAATTAATATTAATACAATTGATTTAAAATGATAATCTTATAAAGTCACTAAAACTTTAAGATTCCCCACTCAAATAAATATGGATAACACATATGTAATTAGCATAAATCAAAAACATATATATTAATATATCCATAATATAGAAACAGAGAACAAATAAAGCATGTTCAATAATACTAATCTACTTAAGATAGATACATGAAATAATCCAAAGACAACGTGTAGGTAGAACATGTTTATCTTTATCGCCTAATCCATGTTCTTTTCTTAGGAATAGACTGATAAAAGTCTTTAGGTAACTTGACAGTCATTGTCTCTAACCAAGGGAAAACCCTTAACGGATTTCGAAGACCTACGTAACGTGGGATTCATGGATAATACTAAACTTCTCCTAGATCCCTTCTTAATATAAGTTTTCATAAAAGTTACAACTAGTTCTTTATAATATACGAAAGGTCTAATTTTTCCTTCTAGTTCCCAAAGGTTATCGATCTCCTTTTGCCATTGTTCAGTGAGAGTGTTTCTTAATGTCATCATCCTTTCATATTGAGATAAGGTATAACCGCTGTTTATAACCTTTTGCATCATCTTGTTAACAGTTTTAACATGATCCATTATGTTAATGTCATCTTTCCATCGATACTCATTCAATTTGCTTTTCCTTTTCGCAAGTTTCCTTACTTCCATCCTTGTGGGAGTTCTTCTGAACCTAACCATTGTAACTGATACAATGAAAGAACAAGGAGTTATCGATGGATTTAAGCAAACAGTTAAACAAGTTTTTCTGTAACACATACAGAAATAAGAATTTTTTCGAATTTAAGATGCAATTATCTCATTAGAAAGACCTAATTAATTCATAATAAAATATTTCTGATCCTCAAAAAATTATATAAAAATCACCAAAAAATCAAAAATTTATTTCTGAGTCCAACAGTGAAAACTACGTCTCAAAACAGACTCTCACGCGCCATCACGCGCCACCAAAACTCTTCCCACGCGGCTTCACGCGCCGTTAAATCGACAAGTTCCGTCCGGCGCGTGTATATCACGCGCCACCAGACGCGCCTCACGCGCAGCCGAAAATGTGGCGCGTGAACGACACGCACGCACGTGGACGCTGACACGTCAATGCGATGCTCGACACGTGTCCCACGTGTGATGTTGACACGTGGCGTGGCGGTTGACGGCGGTTATCACTGTTGTCAAAATGACGTGTCGTTTATATCTAAAACGACGTGTCGTTTACTGTTTAATCAAAACGACCTGTCGTTTGGATCTTCTTCTTCCTCCAGACGGGTCGCGTCGACCCGTTTTCAACCCGGTTTGACCCGTTTCTAACCCGACTCTATTTTTCACGTTTTTGGGGTCCTTTCTGAACCAAAATTTGTGATTTTTGTGCTCAGATCTCTTGTATACTAAATTCTAAATTGTTTTATTGCATAAAACCTAATTAAAAACGTTTAAAACACCATTTTCTGGGGGAATCATAATCGGTTTCATTTCTAGAAAAAATGGTGAAACTGACATGTTTGAAGGCTTATATCTCCCTCGTTTCTCATCCAAATAATGCAAATTATATATCAATGGAAAGCTTGAAATGTCTAGTTTTCATTCATATAATCATTTCATAATAATTCGCATCGTATTGGACAGAAAATTTGGACGAACAGGGCATCATGAACAGTTAATGAACAGTTTCCAGAAATCCAAAAAATTCACATAATTCACAAAAACACACGTATGTTCATCATATTTCAACCACGAAAACAATGTTCAGATATCTATAACCCTATGCTCTGATACCAATGAAGATTATAACTTATGTAATTATTATTTCATGCAAATGGTCCTATATATGGATCAAAATAGATATACTGATCATGTGAAGTATATTACAAGAGAACATACCCGTGAATCCACAGATTGAATGCCTAGAAACAGAGTATGAGTCCCAAATTCATGGAGAGAATCAGAGAGCAAGAGAGAAACTGATTTCCAGAAGTTTTCTCAACCAACAACCATCAGTTGTGTCATTTCGTTTTGCATGTTATATATATGCATGCATGGGGCTGGGCTTGGCCCATCTTGGGCGGCCCAGTCATCCATTCCTTCAATAACCATGGGGGAATTCATTAATGAAACATTTCTTTGAGAGTGTAAGGCTGGGCCAAAACACTACCAACTTAGACAAAATGGGAGAACATAGCGTAAAAGGAAAACCAAATTTGGACTTCCTTATGCCAATAGATATAACAGTACAAGTTATAGCAAACTTCCTTAGTGAAGAGAATATTAGAATTATGTTTATGCGAGATTCTCCAAGATGCCAATACGATGTCATTAGCACGCCACTTCAAAAGTATGTGTTTTTATTCCATTAGGCATTGAGTTTATTCTGTAGCCGAAAACAACAACAAAAGAAAATATATAATAAAGCAAACAGCTACAGATTGAAAACGAAAATGATGTATCAAAAGAAAGAAAAACGAATATGCCATATTCATGTTCGTCTATGATCTTATCCTCACTCAACATGATAACATATCCCTCCTCCATAACCATAATCACAATAGTCGTTGATCACCATGCCTATCACTTGTCGTCATTGATTTCATTGGAGTGTTTAACATCATTTTGACTAACTGCCTCTATCCCTAGAAAATGTAATTAGCCATTGTTAAAAATCACACATGCTACATAACTATTGATCTACTGACTGCTTCATTCAATTTACAAGTATATGATGGTAGGTATATTTTTATGAGAAATAGATCATTTTATATACATAATGTAACCTAATTTATTTATAAAAAAATTCTTTTAAAATAACATTAAGTTCTCTCATTAAAATCGTATTTAAATTATCTTAGTTTTTTAAAATTTTAACTGACATAATTATTTATATTAATATAATTATTATCTTTACCACTTCTGTAAACTCCAAGCCCAGTAATTTTCGTTTCATACAATAACCACATTTTTTTTGTTGGGTTGGTGGACTACGTAGCCACATCCCATCCAAGTTAAACTCCTTATTGGTAGGTATAGCCACGTAGGACAAAAGGCTTATTCGTGTAAATCAATGATATCAAAATTAGACTAAACCAGTTAGTCAGATTGCGAATCAACTCTTTTTTTATTATGGTTCAATGTCATAACTAGATTTATAATTTAGTCATTTTATATCGATCAAAATTAATTAAAAATCGATCATAACTGTTAAACCGACTGATTTTTAGTAAACTAGACTAATTATGGTTTTTTTTTTTTACTTTTTGATTTTTTTTAACAAAAACATTACCAAACTTTTTTAACTTATTATTATTATATTATGATTGGTATTTTGTGATGATAAGACTAAAATTTTATTGTATATTTAATTATTAATAATATATATTATGATTTAATAATTTATGAAAAAATAATATTAATATTTTATTAATTTAATTATATTTGTTATATATATCTATATATATATATATATATATATATATATATATAAATTAATTATAATGTCATCTAATCTAACCATCTAGTCTAACTGATTAAACATGCGTCAAAAGTCTTACCGACTCAATATTTAGTTCAACTTTAACAATATTGATATAAATAACCAAAGGGCGACTCCAATAATTTTGTGTGAGTGACACACCGATTAGAAAAAAAAATCATATATTCATATGGCATCTTCACTAAGTACACGAATTAAAAAAAAGCTATAAATTTCCCTTTGATTGCTTTAATCGAATATTTAGTGAGATAATGTTGCATTCATTGAATTTAGACGAACTAAATCGCTCTAATGGATAGAATAGTATCATCAAAAGTTAAATTAATTAATTAATTAATATATTATGCCATATATAGAAAAAAAAAAGACTGATTTTTTTTGGGTAGAAACACGGGGCAGATGCCCAAAAAAAAAAAGAAACTACTCAACAGCTACTTCGGGAGCAACAACTCCCATTACATCAGCAATAGCTAATTCCCCCACCTAGCTAGGAGAAGTCCAGATACAGAGAACTTCATCTTGATTTAGGCTCCAATTTGCTACAATGTCAGCTATTCTGTTTCCTTCTCTATAAATGTGGTTGATCTCAATGACCCAATCTAGCAGAAGAAGTCTTCTAATTTTAGTTAAAATGTTCCTTATGCCAAAACCACCCGTATCAGTACCAAAAATCCAGTGAAACGAGTTTTAGAATCTGTTTCAAGCTGGACTTTTCTGTATCCTTTAGCCCAGGCTAGTTGAAGACCATCTAATATTTCCTTAGTTTCGGCCCCAGTGGCAGTAACTGTACCAAGCTTCCTAGCGAAAACGAGAATCCATTGACCAAGTTCATCACGAAAAACACCACCACATCCATCCATCAATGCCCTTGGCTGCTCTTACTTGCTCCATCGGTATAAATTTTAATGAAAGAAGGACAAGGAGGGCACCATTAACTAGCATAGATTTTCTCTTGGTCTGATTATTAGAGTCCACGCTAGAAGAAATTGTCATTGAACTTGCTATTAAAAGACTTCCATTTTAAATATTAATGTACATCAGTTGAACAATTTTTCTTTTAATGTACATCAAAAAGAAGTAACTGATATAATGATGTCACTTAATTTTTTACACACAAGAATTGACTGCTGAAATAATTGGACTGTGTCCCACTTGTCAAACATTTTAATAAATTTTCACTTTTAAGTCCATTTCTTAGATTCTTAAACAAAATTGTTGGCACTAAGTTTCTTTTATTTGCTAAATACTTTTACTAGTTTTTTCGCTTAAATTCATTTTTATTTATTTACTAGTTATAATACTTTTTAAGTTTTACATCACTTCGTTCCTTATTAAGAATGGAAGACCATACATTATAGACCTCGCACCCCACTAGACATATATTAAATTTTAATGTAAAAAATAGTATAAATAAGAAAAATTTCTTTCACAAGAATGATTTTTCACCTAATTATTGCACTCCAATTAAACATATTTTTTCTTTTATATAAAACAGTCGTTTTGGTTTTGGAACATTCCGGAAAGATCTTTGGGCATCAGTGACCGTCCGTTTAGATCAGAAGGTAAACAAATCAAGAGCATCAGACAACTCGTAAAAGCAACATTCATACGTATTATTCTTATTGTACCACGAAACCAACACAACATTACATACGCACAAGGATATGGATAGTACCAAACCCGGGATATTCCCATCATGGTTACACACGGACAAGATAACTCAACAACCAAACAAACCCAAAAAAAAAAAATTCAAAACACAGAGAAACCAAACACCACGCTAAGAAACGGAGGGTCTCACATCTCTGTAACTCCCTCGGGAACCAAGCGAGTCAGAGACAGCCACGTGTACAGCCTTTATTTAGTAGTTGTAGTGGCTGCACGAGTAATATTAATTTTAATTACTTTATTATAATTTATATCGCCAGGACCAGACCGGGCACGGATTTTCCGACCCGGCTTGAGACGCTGCTCTCCCAGACGCAGGGGCAGCGGAGGGAATTTTCCGCGGCGGGGGTGATCTCCGACGAGTCGTGATCGGCGAAGCGGGTGACGGTGAGGGAAGTGTTGAAGTACTCCCGGACCTGGGTAATTATCCCATCCGTGACGGTCCAGGCGTGGACCCAAGATATGGAGCGGGTGCTGTCGCAGCCCTCGACGAGGACGGTGGGGCCGAAGGAGGCGGTGGAGAGCGGAACAAAGCGGAAGGCGTGGGCGGAGGGGTCGCCGGTGAGTATGCGCATCAAAAACTGGTGGGACGGCGGACCGTGGAACCACCACTCGAGATGAGGGACGAGAATCTTGACCACCGTGTCGGAGCGGCGCGAGCTCAAGGCGTCATAGAGGGTGAGAACGAGGGCGAGATTGCTGGAATCGGGTTCTTCCAGACTTGCCTGAGACTGAGAGTGAGCCAGTTCGAGTTGGAAAACGAGGGTTGTTTCTTTTGAGGGAAAGTATGAGAAATGGGAATGCAAATGCAACACGCCGACTTGCTAGTGGTTTTGGCAGAACCAGGTTGGGACCTTTTTAAGAAATGAAAGGAAGGAGGGTTTATATAGGAAAACGTCCTGAGTAGTGTGGGGGCAATGATGCCCGATGCGGATTGCTACTTGACAACACACGTATCTAGTCTTTTCTGCTCGCCAATCTATTATTTGAGTTACGGCAAGCAGAAATAGTGATATCATTTTTATTTTATTTTATGAAACAGAATATTTTTGTATTTGTTAATAAAAATAAATTTAAAATAAAATTTTCATGTTTTATTATATAAAATTAAGAATATAATATAAAATTTTATTTCTTTTAAGAGAAAAGAGATTAAAATTTTAAGTTTCATAAAGAGGTTTAATTATTTTTTTAATATATTTTTATTAGTTTTATAAAATTATTATTATTTTTTTTGTTAAATTTAATGTACTTAAATTTTATAGAAAAACTCAGATAAAATTTTTTTATAAGAAAATAAAGAATAATATTACTTAATAAAAATTTAAATAAGAGATAAAATGATTAAAAATTTAATGATTATATTATATATATTTTTTAAATAATAATGAACACATTATAATTTTTTTATCAATAAAATAATATTTTTTTCTTGAATAACAATATTTATTGTTATTAAGTTATAAAAAAGTAAATTTAAATATTACTCTCAAGAATATATATTTATATTATATGTATAAGATATAAATAAAAAATTTAATTCTTTTTTACTTTTTTTAAGAAATGCATTCATATCATTTTAATTATTTTTTATTTTATTTTATATTAATTTCATATCCTAATTTAAGAGCTACTAAATTATGAATTGTGAATGATTATTTTATTATATTCTATTTATATTCCATTCTCGTTATATAGAATTATCATTTTATATATCAAACATTACATTAATATTTAAAAGAAGAAGTGTGTGCCTAGATTTTGATTTTGTCATGTTAAAAAAATATTGACATTAATTTAGGTGTTATAATATATTTATTATTTAAATGTTATTATAATTTTAAATTGATTTAGTTGTAGTTTTCATCTCTTTATTATAGTAAAATGAATAATATGGTCTTTTATTTTAAAAACAAATTATTTGGTCTTTTTTATTCTCACAAAATGATTAATTTTGATATTTTTTAATTCAAATAAATATTTTAAATACTTTTAACATACACATGACTGTTAAGTACTCAATTTAATTTTAACAATAAAATTATTTTTTTTCATTTTATTTTTATTAAGATTAATTTAAATATTTAAAAAATTAAGTACATATCACATACATTAAAATGAAATGTTTAGAAATAAAAATTGATTTTTTTAATTTTAATTTCTTAATATTATACAAGCATTTTCTATTAAGTTTTTAATGACATAATGACGAAAGAATTAAAATTAATGATTTTTTAAAATAAAGAAATTAAATAATTGTTTATTTTTAAAATAAATAGACCAAATTATTTCTTTACTAAAATAAAGAGACTATAATTGTAATTAATTCTTTAAAATTTCAAAAAGTGAAAGTTTATAATTCAAATCTTTTTTATTCTTTTTTATTTTGTATTTAAGAATATTTTTTCTTATTTTGTAATTTTTTAAAAAAAATTTAGTTTTTATTCTCATAAGGTTTTTAAAATTTTTATGGCATAGGTAATTTTACTAGCCGTATTGGAGGGACGTGTGCTGATAAGAATGGAAAAGGCGTCTTGGATATTACTAGTTACTACTAGTATGAAGAACTTGTTACGTACTTTAATGTAATACGAAAACTCAATCCAAAAAAGTAATACTCAAATTTAATTAAAATTCAGTAATGCAGCAAACTGAAGTGATATGAATATTAAATATGTATTGTCAAGTTAATTTAATAATAGTATTTAATTTTGATGAGGTGATTAGTATAATTTTTTTTATATTATCATTTAATAATGTATTGATATATTTTTTAAAAAAAATTAATTATAATAAAAATTATTTAAAAAAATTAATTTTTAAAGATATATTAATAAATAAGTAAATAATGGTATAAAAAATATTAAATTTAAATTAACAGGTGATGTTACGATATCCCAATTAGGATACTGATTCAAAATTTGTCTGTTTCTGAGATGGCAATGTATAAACTATTGTAATTAATTACTTGCAAATACTAATCAATTTATTTATAATTAAAAAATAATAGTAAAATAATTCGGTGAATGAGTTGATAGATGTATTAATGTATGTAGAGGGTAAGCAGAAATAATGTCAAGTTGCAGTAATTGATAGGATTGAATGCTTTGAACTTTTAGCGACCTTCAAGTGGGAGAAATTAGATGCGTGCCGTAACAAATTGGAAGTCACTATAGTAAGTCTGTTTTTTAATTATTAAATATTGAGTTGTCTATGAATGAATATGATTCAATCGCGTTCTAGTAATATTCAATAATTTCTTTGAGTTAAACGGAAAGGATGACCTTGGAATAGAAGATGATTTGGATGATTAAATATTAGGGTAAGGATTGAAGAGTCAGAGCCTAGGACAGAAGAAAAAGGTGGCACAAAATGGAGAGAAAGTCAAGCCAACTTTTTTTGACCCCACTGTCAGACACCAAGCAAAGCACAGGGGGTGTATGGTTACGCTAACGCATTTTCCTTAAATTCCTTGCTTAATGATAAAGATGTTTATTGAATTGACTTAATTCTTAAATATATGAATTTTGATTTAATTTAATTTATAATTAATAAATGAAATTAAATTTATAGGTTAAGTTGAATTTAAATTTTTTTAATTTGAATATAACTGTTTGAGTTGTGGATTGCAAAGATTTTAATTCCTTCAATCAAACTCAATGTACTCTATTTATTTTTTTAATAAAAAAGATATACTTTTTTATAATTAATATATTAAACATAATATTTTTTTCTTTTTTCTTAAATTTTTATGATTTATTGTTATTTTTAATAATTATGTTAAAATTTTATATGTTTAATTAAGACTTATTATATTATATTTAAGATTTGTGATTTATTATATTTAATTTTTAATTTATTTAAAATTTTATATATCATCTTTTATTAAAATTTATTAAATTATTTATTATAATATATAATAAATTTTTAATTTCGTATTAATTTTGACATTTATTTCAACATATAAATTTTTTTCTTGTTATATATCAGATTCATAAATTTAACATAATTCAATTTACTGATGAGTTGAATTAAATTTTAAAAAAATCTTGTAACCTAATTCATTAATAAGCAAATTAAATATATAAATACTCTCAATTCAATTCAACTCACAGATATCATATAAAAAACCCGTATGAAGATTACCTCAAAGACATGGTAACGTATACACATTGCTTTATAAAATCTAAAATTAGAATTTTCAATCACGCAAAAACAGGAAGTTTGAATTCAAATTTGTACTTATGTAAGAATTTGGATTTCTTTTTCTTAAGAGCATAAGAGTCCTGATATAAAAAAAGATAATAAAAAAAAACTCACCATAATTAGTTATAAGATTTAATAATTTTATTTAAAATTATTTTATATTTTTCTCTCCCATTACAAGATTCTCTGATATTATTAAAAACAGAAAGGAATTTAAATCTTTTACCTATTGCGTCTTCAAAACAATAAATTTTCAAGTTTAGGAAATCTTTTTCGAGAATGAGGTTAGGAAAATGTGAAATGCGTATCAAAGTTCATGTGTGGAAATATGGATTGAGCAAAGACACCATGGCTTAATTTTTTTTCTTTTATTTTATAATGAAAATTTTTGGTTGAACAAAAATATTTATTTTAATCTAGAGTCAAAACATACTTTTTAAAATTTATAAAAATATTTATAAATAATTTATTAATAAAAAAATTGACAAAATATTAGCAGAAGCCGACCAAATAAATCAACTTGACAAGACCATGGCTCCATTTGGTGGAGACATTTAATGCGCAAAGAAACAAAACGTCCTTTTGTCTTGCCGTTCTTTCGTTAAAGTTGCATGGATGAATTACTTTTTCATATCCCAATTCCCAATGAACAGTGTCCAGGACATGTGAAAATCAATTGGCTCTTATCTTCGCCTCTCGAAATAAACCATCATGTATTCTTTTTTGGATTGAACTGACGGCACCGACAAGAATAGCATGATAATTTTATTTTAGCTTTTGTTAAAGTGTGTGCATAGGCTAAAAAATAAAAATTATATTTATTATCTTTTTATTAAATTATTTTAATTATTTAAATAAAGAAATATTATATATTTTAAAACATTAAATATTTTTATTTTTTATTTTTTATTTTATATTTTTAATTGATTAATCTGTATACATTAATAAAAAATTTTATTTTTTTTAAGGAAAAACTAAAGGAGACGATGAAGGAAGCAGAAATTCGCCAATTCATTCCACAATCCAAAGGGTGCCAGTTGCCACAAAACAATGGGGGATTCAATGGCACTGGACAAAACGAGCCATTTTGGTGAAAGGCAAGAAACAATGGGTGGTAGACCCAAAAAAAAAAAAAGAAAAAGAAACTATGGGTGAACTGCTAGCCATAATAATACAACCACGATGTTGGCATTCGGAAGAAAAATTCTTCCATGCTTTTACAATGTTATTAAAATTATATTTTCCCCTAATTATATTTTGATATTTTAATTTTAAATAATTAAAAAATCACATTTATTAATATAATATTAATTATTTTTAATTTAAAATGTATTTTTAACAAATATATGTTTTAATTATTTAATACTAAAATATTAATTTATAATTAAAATAATTCTAATGAAATTCTAATTAAAATTTCTTCATTGCGAGAGTGTGGGCGACTTGTCAACTTGCACTCGGTGATGACTGGGGTTCCGCAACTGAATGGAAACAAAATGAGGAAGTAAGAAATGGTCCAAGTCCAAGTCCAAGCGGCAGCAGAATGCAGACCATGTTGAATTGTCATCAGCACCTCGTTAGTCCCTTCCATCTGTCTTCATCACATGCACACCTTTAAATATTTTCATAAATTTTATTTTATTATTTATGAATTATTTTTATAACACCGAATCAATCATGAATTATTTTAATTAATTAACAACATCGCTTCAAGACAATGTTTGATCCAAATCCACTCCTATAAAATCTGTTTCAATTATTTACATTAAGAGGAGGCCATGACGTGAGGATTTGATCTAAAAGCAAAAGTGAAACAAAATATGATCTGATGAGCACTGGCACTAGTGCAATAGAGGGTAAGTTATTAGAAGTGGAATTTATTATTTTTTTATCAATGTTATTAGTTTGATTATTAGATAAATGTGTGAATTTCGATATGCATCTTATTGTTTAAAAAGAAAATTAACTTCTTATGGCACTAACTTTGTCTATTTTCCATTTTTAACTAGATGTAAAATTTGAGGAGACAAAGCATTAGGTAGGGCAAGAGAGTGGACAAGCACGGCTTAGGATAATTATCAATAAATGCATTATTTATGTGCCAACTAACCTTTGAAATCATGGACTGGCTCGCAAGAGAGGCTCACATAGGTCTTGGTAAAAAGAAAAAAAACAGTTATTATTGTCTTTCTTTTCTTTCTATTTATCTCTTGTTTACCAAACATAGGGACGTTTGATTTTTTTTTTTTTGGTATTAGAGATTTTGATTTTGTCGACAACTCCAATGTAGAAAATATATGTTGACTATAGATATAATTTTTTTAAAATAAAAGGTTCATTTTAAAGAATAAAATAAGAAATATTAATCGTTAATAAAAAAATTAATAATTAAATTAATAATAAAATATATATATATTAATCGTTAATAAAAAAATTAATGATTAAATTTATAATAAAGTACATATATATGTATGATAAATTATAAAATTGTTAAAATTTACTTTCTTAATTTTTTTATCAATTATTAATATTTCTTACTTAACTCTTTAAAATAAACTTCTAAATCTAATCAAATCCGTTGAGTACCTAACTTCTAATACTATAAAAAATGGACAACTAAACGCATTTTTTTTACCCAAAACCGCTATCCATTGTAATAGTTAGACTAACACTGAATGATTAATCACGTCAAAAAAAAATTGAATGATTAATTACCTACGTTTGAAAACTTTATTTAACCGCTACCAAATTTAGAGGCACCAACTTATCTCTCAAATTATATTTTTTATTTTAATAATTTAAATAAATTTATTGTCTAATAATTTTCTATCTTAATTTATTTTTTATAAGTTAAGATATATTTAAATTCTAAGAATAATCTAAGAAAGAAAGGAGAAGAAAAAAGTTAATGCATTAAAATTATTGAATTTTTTAAAATATAAAATTAATTAATGATCAATTCAAATAATTTTGTTTAATTTAAATTAGTCTAATTATAAATTTAATTATAAAATTAAATTATAATTGATAGAATATTTAGCTTATGATTAAATTGACCAGACTGTCTAGTTTTGACAATAATGGTTTCACTGGTTCGAATCATTCAAAAAGGAAAAAATTTAAGTGAAATCTCATTCCTATCCAATGACTCATTGAGAAATTTGTGAAAATTGAAAAAGTGTTTGAAGAATTATTTCCCGTACCCGGCAGCTAGCCTCCCCGGGCAACATAGTAAAGTGGGTTTTGGGCCAGTAGGCCGAGGCCCCTTTGCAGATGAAAGATTGTGGGTTGCCTGTCAACAGTATTTTTTGCGCTCATAGCCACTAGGAACTTATCCAATTTAGCCACCTCGTGAGCAATGCACACTTGGGCTTTAGTCTATCTCTTAGTGTTGCTGAGTTGCTCTCTGTGAGGCCTGCTGGCCTTGTTTTTTTTCCTGGACCTGGTTGTTTTTACAGGGGCCCTGCCCTTGTTCTTGCTCTCCTTTGGTCCGAGGAGTAGAAGACCAAAAACAAAAAGAGCCACTAGGAACTTGAAAGAGTATCATAATTCGCAAAGCATGTTTTCTATTTTCAGTCTAACTAGCCACAGCACATCATGAACCTCCATTGTTTTTGTTTTTGAACCCAGAAATGTATCAGAATCCTTATCAAAAGTCAGATTCAGAACACTGAAGAATATAGTATGGCTGAAATGCATGTTTTATGAGCACAAATTCTTTTGGATCCTCAATTCCTTCACTAAATTATGTAGATAGTGAATGATTGCCTAACTGGCCATGAACCAGAAGATGCAATGGTTGGTACTGATAAATGATAATATCTAAGCAAATCAACATATCCATGCATGTATAATCATTCTCAAAGATACATGTAGGGAGCACCATGTATCTTGGATTGAACAAGAGGGAAATCTGTACAAAATCATTCATCAAGGCCTCTGCCAATGCCTTGAGACCAGCAGGGAAACTCAACAGCATTCACAAAGTTATTTGCTAAAGAACTAGTTGGAAGACCAAACCTGGTTGCTATCCACAATCATTAATATTCTATTCACTCACAAGAAGGAAGATGCGTTAAGAATGTAAGATGCTCTCTGCAATCATTTCACGTCTGTGGTTTTAAATGCATTTCATATTATTTTCTTGCAAAAACTCTAAAGAAAACCTTCTCAAGAAAGAAAGAGAAGAACTCGCTTTCACACAGCCATCTACTCAAAATTAATTACATAATGTGACTGATAATCAACAGCTAAAATCTTCTTCCTGCAAAACACGGTTGATATAAATATTAGAGAGACTGAGAGCAAAACCATGACTTAGGATGCGTTGAATGTACTCAAATTTAATGAACCATCCCATATAATGTCATATAAACAGCAAGCAGATAGGAGTCGTGGCTTTTACCTTCAGGGACTAAGGAGATTCTCTTCTTATTAATGAGGGAATTGGCGGGTTCATCATTCCATCTTTACCTCTTTCGGAATGCTCTTCTTTTACAGTAGATAGTGGCCTATCTGGACTATAATATCCCTTCAAGACACTGCTTGAACTTAGTGGACTAGATGTTTTGATCATTGAAGGGGAAGAGTTGTTAACCAGAGGAGAACTTGTGCCAGATTTGGTTGATACTACATCTTCACGAGGCAAAGGTGAAACTGGGGGTTGGTCACCAGTATCAATTTCTTTTCTGCAGAATTTATCTTCTACAAGATCATAGGTATTTCCAGTCCGAGCTTCTTGAGCAAGAGAGCACCAGCAACAGCATAGCCAAAGTGTGCAATCAGAAACTGCAGGTTTACCAAAACAGAAGTCATGAGCAGGCAAATTGAACCTCTTCCTCATTTGGATCCTCCAAAAGCCACCGTACAGTAAACCAAAAAAACAAAGAATAATTCCAGTAGCTACTAGAGCCTGCCTAACATTGTCATCACCAATATTAACGGCAGCCAAGATAAATATCCAGAAGGGAGCCGTACAGAACAGAATAAATGTGGCAATATGAACAAACATGTTTCCAAAGCCAAGTCTCTCCATATTCCACCCAAAGACACAAAAAGTGCAGAAAAGTGATAGATATGCTAAAGAAATATCGTTCCAAATGTCAAGTATTCCTCCATTCCACTGTGGTCTATCTTCAATGATCCTTTGTTGATCTCTGGCTGCAAATGAATATTTCTTCTCAAATGATTTCACCCTCAGCTGCTCTTGCCTTTGAGCAGCAGAAATTTCAACCTGCGCTTCTTCATCCATGTCAGAATCATAATCCCTACCAAGAGGGCTAAGAATGGTATACAGACCAGCAATTGCAGGTGCAGCAATTGCAACAGATATACATATTCCAACTCCTATGGCAGGCCGCTCAGATCTTTTATACCCCAAGTTTAGACCACAAAGTGCATATTGAGCAAAACAGTTCACATGAAGGAGAATGACCACTACCATCATGTGTGCCCACTCATGGGGCTTATAAGTTCCATTTTTGCAGTAAACCTTTCTAAGTCTCGAGATATCATTTGGTCTCCATCTGCACAGAAGTACAAGGTGGTGGAACCTCTTTCGGATGGTGGTACAAACACATGAGTGTAAACAGTGCATTGAGTATTTGGTTGTTTACTTCAAACCATGCGTTCCTCTGAGACTTTTTTGGCAACACAGCATTCAACATGCCAGTCATGACAAGGAACAAAATTGCACCTGAAACAGCAACGCAGATGATCCACACAAAAAGGGCCATGTTCATTGGGTTTCTAATCCATTCTATGCACATCTTCTTGATTGAACCCCAGTCAAGTTTCTTAGCAAAAATACCACTGAAGCGTTCCCTGAAGCCATGTGAACCAACAGAAGGCACAGATTGTGAAATCTGGTCTCTCTCGGTAGCAAGCCGCTTGAATTTGACAGATGCAGAACCAAATTTAAAGAAATCGATCCTATTAGGAATAGAACTCAAGGTGCCCTGCAACTTTCTCTGAGGGATTTCACTGCTCACCAATGTTTTTCGAGAAGTTGAAATATCTATGGAAACAAACTCCTTTACTTCACTACCATTCGATTCCTCAATTTCATCTTTGGGAATTCCATTATCAACTGAACCCATTCTGATATAATGCCCGGGCTTTCTCAGTCAAAATCAGAACCGTATCATCAATGGTATGGGTATAGAAACAAATACTGCGAGGACAAAATAGAACAATCTATGCTAAGTTTTCAAATCCATAACAAATTTCCTATGAATTCATAATCAACAAACGAGGAAGGTATCCAAGCAAATAAAAAATCAAGACAGAGACTTGATATCTGTCATGAATCATGATTACCAAGCAAACAGATAATTATAAACTTATTATTGATCAAAGTTTACCATTCGCAGTCCAGAAATTAGAAGGTACCTCAAAGACCAAAATCAAACTCTAATAATACCAACAGCTTCATCTCACAGATCAGTTACAAAAACAAAGAAAAACACCCACAAATTTGCATGACAGGCATCCTCGCAATATCCTGGTAATCAAATTAAGGCATACGACCATAAGAAAGAAAACCCAGAAGAATAAAATCAAACTTTGAAGGCATAAGCTGGTAGAAGAAAGTCAGAGTTGCAGGAGTTGGTGAAAAGGAGAAAGTTAGACATACCTGTAAGGTAGTAGAAGCTGCTACAACACAAAGAAGGCGTTGAATCCAAGTTACAGATATATTTGATCAAATTCACAATCAACAAACCGAATCTAAACTCCAACTAGACAAGGTAAAATGAAAGAGTCGCATGTCAACCGTTGGCAAAACAAGAATGGCTGTCGCACCTGTAATCGTAGGCTTGGCAGGTCAAACAGACTGATTCATGCCGCTTGCCAGAAAAAAGAAAAGACGAACTGAAAATATAGGAAATTCATTTGGTGGTTGGAAAACAATTTTTTATTCGGAGAGGACAGAAAAGGAAAAAAAATGGAAAATTGAAAATTTATCAAAAGAATCTTATATCAGTGGACACTGTGGAAATGAAAGACGGGTCCCACCAGACATCATCTCTCTTTTATTTCGTGTCACTCGTTTGGGTCGTTTCTTGGCCATGCCCGAACCATTGTTACAAAATTATTGCATTATTGGGTGATCGTTATATAAAATATATTTAAACTGTTGAATTTATTTATTTATAGGCTCAGTCTACTCTCTTTTATTATGCAATCCGTGTCTGCATGACGTGCACATAATAGACCATGAAATGACTCGCCTGTTATATGTGGAGCGGTTTTTTTTTTTTAAATAATAATGACACGAAAATTTAAATTTATGATTTTTTTTAAACTATCAAAATTTTTTATTGTTAGCCTACTCTTAGTCACTTTGTAAATTGACTATTTTAAATTACATATTGTTTAACGTTATATCAATTTGAAGAACTATGTGATATTTGTTTATTTTAGTGTTTATACCTGCTTGACAACAATAATGATGATTAAATAATTATTACTATAAAAAATTCTAGCTAATTTTGAGTATCATTTTATTCATTTTAGCTACATATAATTCTGTATATGATTTTTAAAAAATAGTTTAATTGGCAAGGCAATCAAATTTAACAAGTTTAGCTCATTTTAAGTTTTAACATCACTGATTTGGTTCTTTCCTTCTAATGATGCAAGTAGTTTGTCACTTAATTATGCTTTCATTCAGTAAATCAATAACACACAAAAATGGAATTCTCTAAATTATAAATAAATTAAATTGATAAGTAATATTTGTTGAAAAAAAGTATTATTTGTTACAGATAAATGATTCCAAAGAAGAAGAAGAAAATGAAGTCCATTAATTGTGATTACGATTTGAGAAAGGGATACAACGCACTTCCTAATACCGCCAAAAAATAAAAATTGGTCGAGGCAATTCAGTAGACACTTTCTATCACTTTTCAACAACTCGATCAATCAGACCCTTGATCTTTCTTAAATTGTGTGTTATGAAACTCAGGAAATATAAGCCAAGTTAGTTACGCCCAAAAAAAAAAAAAAGAACAAAACTACTAATCCATCCACTAATAAAAAAAAAAGAATAAAATAATATTTTATATCCTCACATATCTATTCATTTTCATTTTGGTCCATTTATATTCTTTCATTTTGGTCCTGCACATATGCACTTGCTTTTATTTTAGTCCGTCAAAGTTACTTGTTTTCATTTTAGTCCCTCGCAAATGTACTTACTGTTATTTTAATCCCTATATTGTTTTCATTTTGATCCTTCCACAGTTTTGCCTCCTCCATAGGTAATTTATGACCATGAGGGATCAAAATGGAAGTAATTATACCTGTGAGGGACTAAAATAAAAAATTAACTCTGAGAGCATGTTTGGTAAGGAAATAAACATGAGAGGAAATTTTTCATGAATGAAATTTGCATATAATTTTATATACAAATTTTATACATGAAAATTTACTATTTATTTTTACTTCTATACCAAACATACACTGAGATATCAAGATAAAAGTAAATATATCTATTAGGAACCATAATAAGAGAAAATAACTCTGGAGAGACCAAAATAACAGTAGATACACCAGCGAGGAACCAAATGAATAGTTTAAAAAGAATAATTATAGAAGCTGTCTTGCTACGACATTTGCCATAATTGTGAAAGGATCAAACTGACATGGCTTAAATGGAAATAGTAGTTCTATGATCCAGTACTCCAGATTTTTCATCCATGCATACAAGCTACTGTAAATGCAGTCGCAGTGATAAACAAATCCAATAAAAGTGAAGAAGACCAGACTCAAGCAACCTCACGACAAAATCATTTCTTGAATTCAAGCAGACCAATTCAATTGAAACACAGAGAAATTACACTTTATATAAGAAGATATGTGAGATGAAAAACTGGACAGACAAGCATAAATACAATGCAAATCATCAAACAGGCAGTCCAACCGAAAGAAGACTAAGGTGCAATTCAAGTAAGATCATCCTCCTCAAGTTCTTTGGCTTTCAGCTTTTCCTTCACCCTCAAAAGAAGTGTTGTCTTCCAAGAATCCTGCACACAATTCATGCAAACAGGCAATGTTGATGAAATACTGACACTAAAGCTATTTATGGAATGCAAAAGAGCAATGATCAGAACAAGGACAGACATTTAAGTCAACAACTCATCCAAGCCAGAAAAGTATACCTTGGGCTCAGAGCGAGGAGCACAATATCCAGTAGCGATAATGAGTAATTTATAACTTAAGACAGTTTTTTTTTGACAGAAGATAGATAGTGATCATTAAACGCTCAAGAAAAATTCCAAAACACGGGAAGGATAACAAAGTTTTTATCATCAAAATTCAATAAATAGTTAAACACAAAGAAAGAAAAACTTATTATCATTGTTCCATGGGGGGGCAGGGTGGGACCTATGCTAGATCTTTCTAATTATTTTATAATCCCAAAAACACTGATCATTTAAGTCAAATACATAATACATACCAATTGAGAGCAACAGAATATCAAAACTAAACTCGAGATAATCAAATAGGAGAGTTTAAAAGGAATTTCCAGCTGAATCAATTTTTCAGAGGATTTCTAAACAGATGCAAGTTAATGAAAACATTTTCATTTAATTGCTGTAAAATGGGGCAATTCAGTTATAATAAATTATATTCATTCTGTTATAAAATATGGACATAAATTACATTGAGAATATTTGATTAGACACCAACCAACAATTGTCCCATTTTTCAATTTTTTTGGAGCTTACCAGAGGGGTCATGCTGTCAAATTCCTTGACAACGTCAGTAAACTTTCCTACATCTTCTTCATCAATTGCAGCAGCAATATCCTGCCCAAAAAAAAAAAAGTCAAAAATTCATTTGGAAAATATGGGAGTAAAGAATCAGTCAATGCAATAATTACAATGTTATAATAAAATACCAAACATTAATAAGAACAATATAATAGAGGACACAATTATTGAAAGTCCCCACATTCTGATCCAAGTCACTTGGCCATCAAAAATTAAAAATGAAATTCCACAACTAGTGACGTACTGCCAAAAATCTATTTTCACGTGTCCCTGAAAATGTTGGATCCAAATCCTGCAAAACAAAAACATATCCAAATAATTGAGTAACTGGTGAGGTGCCCAGTCTCAAGATGTAAATTGTTGAAAAGTCTTAAACCTGATATCGCTCCAATGCATTGGTAATGGCAATAACATCCCCTTTACAGAGTTGGCAAATGCCAGCATTAAGAAGATGGCCTTTAACTCCATACTTCAGCAAATTATTGTTGAGAGAATGGCGAGCTATCTCTTCATAAATCTCAATTGACTTCTGATATCTGGAGAATTATCATAAAATAGAACAGTTAATATTCAATTTAACATAAAGAGAAGGCTATGATAAAGTTACTTCCATTTTAAAAATGAAAACTGGCTTTCTTTACATCGTTCTAGCATTTTCTGCTCTAATTGGACGCATCATACCCATCAATATATGAACAAGACCAAATGCAGCAACTAACTAATTTTTGTTAACGATATGTATATAATAAGTCTTCGCAGGTCAACATAACATGGAGTGTGGAAGGAAAAATGCTAGCGTTCTGTTAAGATTATACATCAAAATAATAAATTCTTAAAGTCAAACAACCTACAGTCACCTGAGCAGATGTTAATTTGGGAAGGGGGGGAGAAAAAAAAAAGCAGGTGATACAACAGAAGGCCAACAAGAAAAATCGTGGAATAAATTAGTAGACAAATAAACATAGGAAGCAATAAACATAGAGTGAGAGAAGAAAACATTTTTGAGCGTTATTATTCAGGCCTTCACGGTAACTAAAGAGATAATATAAGCAGAAACTAGAGAATCTTACTGTTCTAGCTGAGCAGCAAATTGAGCAACTTTTTTTGCTTGCACTGATTTGCAGAAGTTGTCACTTCTTCATTTTCATAAAAATCAGCTGATTTTTCATAGTAAATAATAGCCTGCTCAATATTTTGTTCAGACTCATACAACTCAGCAATTTCCTGTGTGCATAATAGTAAAACCCAGTTATGACACGTTCATGGTGATTCTTGTAACCTCATCTACTTCAATGTATTGAATTACACAATCAATGTCCAGAATCTGGGATATGGAAAAGAGAATACCTCAAAAAGGATACCCAAGAGAAGGGATACCATGCATAAATTTATGCATTCCAAGAAATTAATTTGAAAAACAATTCTGAAAGAAAAATCTAGTTACAGTGATATATACCTTCAAATATCTGGCAGCCATAGGGAGTCTTCCAATGTCACATAATAGATTTACAGCGTGGTCTAAGCAAGATATAGCCTCTGCATTTAAAGAGAGAAAAAAGAGCTTAATATCAAAAGTGCTATCATCTTCATATTAGTGTAAGTGATGACATGCTAACACATGCTTCACTGCTTTATAATTAATTGCAGCTTAGCAACATAATCATGAATTCCAATCTAAACATGGTGAGCCAATAACCAATCAAAGTATAACACATAGACAACCATAAAAGCAAACAGGCAGATAGAACTCAACTGTAAGCAACTTAGACGCAGACAAATTAATTTCAATATCTGACTAAAACAAACCTAGATAAAGCATGAACCCATACTTAGAGCTCAGTCAATTGTATATGCGAAGCCAAGTATCTGATATTCACATATGGATAGCTTCAATACCGACATAGCAGCAAGATTTCTTATATCATTTGATCTTGCATGAAGGCTGCAATGCTTTTATATGATTTGGATTAAAATTGATACATAGAAGCAGGCCAAAAGGAATTGTTTGGCCTTGCTGCAAGCAGGCATGAGCACCATTTAAGGCAGTAATCAGAAATTTGTAAATGAGTATAGTTGGCACAAAAAAAAAATCGCGAAAGGATTATGAATTCACAGCATTCATCATGTGAGGAAGATTTTGTTCCATTAGCATATTTCTCTTGAAGCGCATAGCAGATGATCAATGCCAATACTATTGATCATAAGCACATCAAGATTCCTTGTGCATAGGATTTCAACACAGTATGAAGATTGTATAGCAATGGGTTATTAGGGTTAAAAAATAGAATGAGTTGATTAGCAACCAGAAAAGAATCCTAGTGCATGTAACCACTTACGTACATTACATACCATTCATATTAGTCTTTTTATAGCAATGTGCAGCATCAACATAAGCTTGTGCAGCTTCATGCTTGCTTTCCAACTACAAGAAGAAAACAACACTGTCATTACAGAGTACAGACTTAAGAGAGACATAAAGGATGCAAAAGAGACACAGCTGGATGGATTGCACTCCAAAAATATGATCCAGTTACCTTCAAATGGCAATTTGCTAACTTGAGGTATGTGGATCCTGCTTTGTCCCCTGAAATGTCATAATCAAGAACAACATATAGAACTATTTCAGCTTTGAGTTCAGAATTCGTGACATGAACAAAATAAAGTGATCGGTCATCAAAGCGAAGGTGATATAATCAAGTAAATGATCCTAGAATTTCATGTTAGCAGCCATATAGAAATGAGTTGGCGGATAGTCTTGATTGTTACTAGAGATATTTTCTTTTATGTAACGAGAATCCTATTAATAAATGGCCCACTTCTTTCATTGGAAAATCTTCCCCAATCTAAAACGTCAATAAGTTCCATCACGTTCACAACGAGGGAAACCTTATCCAACATTCTTTGATTCTATGCAACCAATAAACCTTATACATATCCCTAGATAAAGCCCTTGTCGAAAAACGAACAAACGGTTATGCATTTCGTAAATCGGCCATCTAAAAGCAACACAAGATAAAGAAGCGAAAGTGCTGCTGATCACCGATAACAATAAGAAAGTGAATAAAACGATAATTACTAAACCAAAAAAAAAAAAAAAGATCATTTCAACTAGTTAACATTTTTTTCTCGGGAAACAAACAAGGACGGGAAAAGGAATAAGAAAAAAGAGAAAGAAGAATGACATGATTTGGCGAGCTTGAAGGAATTGGCGGATTTATCAAAGAGATCAGCAGCGTCGTCGTATTTGGAGCCGAACAATCCCCAGCCGGCGAGCTTCTTCTCTGCTTGCTTCTCGAATTCCTCGGCCCTGGCTAGCTGATCCGCCATTTCTCTGATTCGCAGAATTGATCAATTCGATGCTTCTCTAAGTTGCAATAACAACGGGATTCATATGGATTATTAGAGATTACAGGTAGATACCATTCACCACCAATCTGGAAAAACGGAAGAGAAGAGAAGAGCAGTGGCTCGTTTCACAGACAAGAGAATTGCCAATTTTTGCTTCTTCGACTTTTTGGAAAATCCTTACCTGGGCTGGGCTTGTTGGGCACTGTTTTGTATTTTGGATATTTTAATGGGCTGGACCAGTTAGCGACAAATTGAGTAAACCGATATCTTAAGGTGGAAAAAAAAAAATAGAGTAGTTTGCAAATATTCAAGGAACGTGCCTGGTGTTGAACCAAAAAGAAAAAAAAAGGAAAGTGGTTGGTGAAATAAGAAATTATTGTGTAGACTAATTAATAAATAATTGATATATCATCATTTTTAATGTAAAAAAAGGTTATTTGACACAAAAATTCTATTTTCTCCATTTACTTTTATCTATTATTTAAGGTAACTATATAAGAATTTAAAAAATTATTAATTAGTCTTAATTATAGATAAATTTAGTTTAATATAACTAAATCATCATTTCTCTCACTTCTTTAATATTTTTTTTTTCAATTTTATTTATTCTACTAATACTCTCTCCATTAAAAAATAAGAATAAAATTAAAAAAATTAATTAATATTTTCTTAATATTATCAAATAACAAATATTTTTGAACAAAAATTTTTTTTACATAACAGATAAAAGTGAATAAAAATATTAAGTAATTTATATTATTATTTAATGTAAAATAATGATGTACCAATTTTTCATTGTTTTAGTCTAGGCAATTTGTGTAAATTAAATTTACACATAAATTTCTTTCATGAAATATGATTTCTGGATGAAAGAACCTCAAAAAGTATTGAGACTTACGGAAAGATGAATGTTATAATATTTGAGCACATCAACTGAGTCTTGAATCATATTATAAAATTTTATAAATTTGAATTTTGTATTAAGTAGCATTGTTATAATGGGTTAAAACTTGCGACTTGATTATATATTTCATTGCTATATGTAGATTCATTATTCTTTCACTAGTTTAAATCGAAAATGCCTTCAATTTACTTACAAGTTTGAACGTCAATTTATTTTGTTAGTGCTGGATGCAGATGAATACTTTGAACACTGAGTACACTCATCATCGGTAGCACCAAATTCAACAAATCATTATAGATTACATAAATATTAATATGAGTTGGTTAAATTAATTAAAATTATCTACATAAAGCTTTGCATTTTTCAAATGTAGGAGTTCGAATTTCCCCTTCTACTAATAGTCTTCCTTGATGATTAACCACCCTCAAAAAAATCTCTTGGGGCTTTTATAAATCCAAACATAAACTATGTAACCAATCATCATCTATTTCCCTTTTTTCTTTCTTTACTATTTTGTTACCCAACAAAAATATTTGACTAAAGAGTTATGATATTTCACACAAAGGCTGTTTTTACTAAAAATTTTACAAAATATTATTGAATGAGATGAAATTATAAGAATTGAAAAGAAAAAAAATGGTTACAAAACTGTCCATGAAAAAAGAATTCATGTAAGATTTCGTAAAAGAATTCATGACTTTTAAAATTTCTCTTTATACTCCATATAGATACAGTGATTATCTATAACTGATTGTGATAGAGATTCCATACTACTAAAATGGAGTATAATAGATGGGTTCAAATCCTCTGAGACATTACCTCATTTTCATGGTAAAAATATTATTATTTAATTTTTTATCATTTTAGAAAAATCAATTTCTTGTTTATACACATAAAATTTTCAAATTCTAAAAAAGAGGTTTGTGAAGAATGCCTAAATTTTTTTCTGTTTTTCCAAAATTTTCAATATATATATATATTATAATTGTCTGGAGAAATAATTAATAACATTATTAACTATCAATTTAATATTATCTTAACAATAATTAATGACACTATTAATTATTACTTTTATAGATAATAAGTAACAATTTTTAGTAACAATTATCTAAATTATGTTTTGAGAAGTAATTGATGATATTATTAACACTCAATTTTATAGATAATAGGTAATAATTTTTAATAAGAATGAGCTAATTCTGTTTAACAATATATGTAAAAAGAACTAAAAAATAATTTTATGAAATAAAATGTTAATAGAATTGTCATAATTAAGAATAATTAACAATTATCATAATTACTGTTAATAAATATGTTCAATTTAGATATGTGAGAGAAAGCTTAAAAACATAAACATAGTATCTAAGAACATATTAATTACTTTATAAATATGTTTAGATTAATTTATTTTTTTAAACAAAATAAATTAATAAGCATATATTGTATATCTGTCCGTTAAATTAATTATATATCAAAATTTAAAATAATCTGTGAAATGCACGGGGATGCTTAAGATAAGCAGTATGATATGAAGATTAACATGTGATTGGCATGTCCAATAACTGAACAAGACAATTAATACACAGACAAAGTTCCAACATGGCAGATAAAAGATAATGAACGCATCGCGTTGCTGTGTCTCCATCAAATTTCAATACCAAAATGAAGCTTCACTCCAACATCCCCCAAGCCGCTACCCCTCTCCTAACAGACTACGAGGACTCACCTGAAGATCCGAAATCGCAAGTTGGATCCATTTCAGGGGCGGTGTTCAACATATCAACCACCATGATCGGTGCCGGAATCATGTCGATTCCGGCGACGATGAAGGTGCTGGGCATAATTCCGGGGTTCGCGGTGATCGTGCTGGTGGCATTGATGACAGATATCACGGTGGAGTTTATGCTGAGGTACACGAGCTCCGGCAAGTCGATCACCTACGCCGGCATGGTGGGCGAGTCCTTCGGCCCACTGGGATCCCTTGCTGTGAAGATTTGCGTCATCATAACCAATCTTGGCATCCTCATCATCTATTTCATTATTCTTGGTAAGTTCTTCACACCTTCAATCTGATATCCCAGAAACTTCATCGCTGTTCCTTGTTGCTGTTGTTTTCTGTCATTCTAAGCAAAATGCAAACTTTTACTTTGCAGCTCAAATTTCACTTTCCTCTTTCTTCAAGAAGAATTTTTCAAAGCAAATTTTGGGTTAATTCTCAGCTCGAGTTCATATTCATTTGCTATTTTAAATGGAACACAAAATTAGAAGAAAAAACAAAAGGAAAAACCACTTACGGTACTATGCTTTTGGGATGAGGATCATCTTTGTCTCGAAAATTCAAAATCCATCGAGCCCAGTGGGGGTCGGTCGGGTGGGGCCACAGTGACATGCGGTTTCTGCAACCAAAAACCTTTTTTCTTAAAAACTTGCAGCGTGATAATTTTATTTATAATAACGATGATAATAATAATTGTATCGTCAAAAGTATATAATAAATTATTATTATTATAAAATATTAAAGCTTTAAGTATCATTATTTATATACTTATACATTTGTTTACTTATACACGTGGCATTTTTGTTAGTATCACAAAAATTATGTAACATTTGAATTTCAGTGGAATGATTTAATTTTAATATATTTTTATAATAAAATTTTGTTATATTATTGTTTAATTATATATTATTATATTATTAAAAATATTTAATTTTTTAAATAATTATTATTATAATAAAAATTATTTAATATTTTAATAATATATAATTAGATAATAATTTATATTAAATAAATTAAAATTAAACTCTAATTGTTATCATTTAACTTTTAATTGTACAGAATATAGTTTCGATTTTATTATGTTTAGATTTATGATTTATATATAAATATTCAGTGATCCCAACCATCTACTTATATTCAGATGGTGTGCAAAAGATTTTTCTGTTCTGATTTAAGTGCGAAACCTACGTAGCAGCGGGTTGTTTTTATTCTGGTTCAATGGTTTTGTAACCTGAATTGTTTTCTCCACTTTGGACGGGAGTAAGCTCGACTCTCGAGTCACTTTTTTATTGGTACATTATTTTTCAGTAACTTAACTAGCTTTGATTGTAACTTTGCTTTCATTTTTTTTTTTAATTTTTAGCTTGAATTTTACTTTCATTATCAGAAAGGATATTTATCTTTCTTTACTAGACCAAATCGTTAATAATTCTCGTTAACCATGTGTCATATTCTAATTTGTTTTTTAACTAAGTTAAATGGAATTTTGTTAAAAAATGAAAACACTAATAGTAATTCACTCTACAATATGAAACTTTTAATTTAATTTAATTTAATGCAATCTGAATTACTGAGTACATGTGTTGAATTTATTGAAAGCTTCATACTGTAAGATAAGTTTATTTATATTTCATTGTCCACATGAGACAATTTCTTTTTTCTTTGAAAGTAACACTGAAACGCATTGGGGGTAGAATTTGAATGTTTGTGGGAGATTTTACTCTCATTATTTTGAAGATTTAATTTTAATTTATTATTTATGCTAAATTTATCATCTAATTATATATTATTAAATATTTAATTTTTTATAGAATTATTATTTTAATTAAATTTTTTAAATAATCTGATAACTCATAATTATATAATAATATAAAAATTTTTAATTTAAAATAAATTAAAATTAAACTCATTTAAATTAATCTGTCAGATTTTATGCCTTTTTTTTTTTATACATTTTTGTAAGAATAATTTTTTTTTATGGATTATAGCAATATTCTATTCTTGGGTATGCTATAGATTTGACTGAGGTCACTGCCTTCGTTTTTGTAGGAGACGTGCTCTGCGGAAATGGGTCCAAAGGAGCCATGCACCTGGGTGTTTTGCAAGAATGGTTTGGCATCCACTGGTGGACCTCTCGCGCTTTTGCTCTTCTCCTAGTTGCGCTCTTCATAATGCTTCCACTGCTCATGTTGCGGCGTGTTGGTCAGTGCTACTATACCCAGATGCACAGGCAATTTTTTTGGAAATTAAAATTGGCTAATTAAACACTGCTTGTGTTTTTTTTTTTATCTATACAGATTCACTCAGGTATAGTTCTGCAATATCAATCGTCCTGGCCTTGGTCATTGTCGCAATATGCTCATCAATGGCGTTTTATGCGTTATGGTCCGGCAAAACTCGGTCACTGAGGATACTACCCGATTTCTCTCGAGTCACTGTCTTCGATCTTTTCACTACTGTCCCAGTGTTTGTGACGGGTTTCGGATTCCATGTCAATGGTTAGTTTCATGATATTATAACAGTCCCAATTTGAATTGTGTTCTCAATTAAAATTAACTTGTGTGATTGCTGCATGCAGTTCATCCAATTAGAGCAGAGCTTGGAAAACCTGCAGATATGAGGTTGGCTGTGCGGGTTTCGTTGATAATCTGCGTGGCCATTTACTTTGCCATCGGCTTCTTCGGGTACCTACTGTTTGCGGACTCCATCATGGCCGATATGCTGCTGAACTTCGACGGCAATTCCAATACCAGTGCTGGTCGATTGCTCAACGACGTCGTTCGGTTGAGCTACACGCTCCATCTTGCGCTTGTGTTTCCCATCATGAACTATTCCCTGAGGGCCAACATAGACGAGGTAGTGTTCTCAAAGAAAAATAAGCCTGTCCTGGCGTTGGACACCCCACGATTTGTGTCTCTCACTTGCGCCTTGCTGTCCCTCACGTACTTGGTGGCCGTAGCCATCCCAAACGTCTGGTATTTCTTTCAGTTCTTGGGATCCACAACCATTGTTTGCCTCTCATTCATCTTCCCTGCTGTCATCATTCTAAGGTACCCTGCCAATTTTTCACCTCTCTCTCTCTCTCTCTCTCTCTCTCTCTCTCTCTCTCTATATATATATATATATATATATATATCTTAGCTTTATATGTAATTAAGTTTTCAAGATTTAGTTAAAAAATATTTGATATTTTTCTTTTGAGCACAGGGATATGCACGTCGTAGCGACGACAAAAGATCAAGTCATGGCAATAGTGGTGATTGTTTTGGCTGTGATGACAAGCGGAATTGCTATATGGACCAACTTGTATGGCTCAACTGCTGACCAACCGTGATCCTATCATGATCTTATTCTTCTTTCTGTTTTTTTATTAATTCCTTTCTGATTGTGTGATTTTTTTCTTCTTCTTTTTTGTTTTAAAACGTGGGGAATGAAAAGGGAACGGAACAGAAATTGAATTCGTAAAGGTCAAATTCACTGTGATAAAGACGATGAATGACTTCATGTGAGTTTAGCTGATTACCCCGTTACATGATTTTTTATTGAAAATGTTATATGCATATAAAAAAAACCCACATACCTTACATTTTTTATATCAAATAATTTCATCAAACAATAAAAAAAAATAAAAGTTATAATGATTGATAAAAAAAATGTTAAAATAAATAATAATCTTTATAGTTTTACTTAATTTAAATTTAAATTTTTATAATTTTTTTTATATCAGTCTTTATAATTTTATTAATTTATATTTGATCTATACTGTTAAAGTATCGATCTTTATATTTTTTATTTATTTAAATTTTAAATTTTATATTTTATATTTATTAAAGTATTAGTTTTTATTTTTCATAAATGATTAATTTTTAAATTTTTCAATTATTAAGGTATTAATCGCTAAAGAATCAAAATTTCAAATAAGTAAAATTATAGATATTGATATTAAAAAAATCATAAAGATCAAAATTCAAATTAAATAAAACTATAGAAACTAATGTAATGTTTGATACACAGAATGATGATTTTATAGAATTAGAATGGAATATGAATAGAATGGAATGAAATGATCTTTCTTACTCTACAGTTTGTTAATTTTTTGAATGGAATGCTTTTTCAAGACATGCTACTATTTGGTAAATAAAATCATTATGGAATGAAATCAAAGTTAATATAAAAGACATAAATACCCTTTATAAGAAAAAATATTTTAAACATTAACAATAATGTTTAATTTTAATTTTTTTATAATTTGATTATAATAAATGTTATCATATTTTAAAAGAATAATTTTACCATATCAAGTAAATATTTTATGTTTACTTCTATATATAAATAAGTTTTTAAATTAAAGATAGAACATTTACGTTGAAACTAAAAATTATATTAATAAAATAAAATACCATTAATGTTAATAAGTAATCAAATATATAAAATTTGACTATCAAATAATTACACCATAAACTGAAAATTATCAAGAAGGACAATACTTAATTACCAAAAAAATATATATAAGAAAGACAATAGGTGTAATTTTATAAAATTTTTAAGGGTATACTAGAAATAAATAATTTTAATTCCATCCACGAAACATGAAATTCCAATGTTACCTCTTTAAGAGAGAATGAATTCCATGCTCTATTCCTTATTTTATGAAATAAGGCATGAAATTAAATCATCATTTCATATTTTTTTTTTACAAATAAATATAGAAGTATCTCATTCCATGAAACAAACATAGAATGAAATCGTCATTCCTGCATACCAAACATTACATAATTATTTATTTTAACTTTAAAAAAATTGTTCAACTTGCCTAGTATTTTTATTCACTATTAGTGTAATGTTCCTATAAAAAATTTTACACTAATCATTTAATCATAAATTGTCAAATTATTAAAATATATTAATTAAAATAATAACTACTTAAAAAGTCAAAAGATAACATATAATTGAATAATAATATAAAAAACTGACAGTAGATTAAAATTAAATTAAAAATAAATAGTCTCATAGTAGACCAAGTCTTGGACATTATTATATTCCAACTTTTAAAATTGAGGCCAAAATCTTTAGTTATATTGAACATATAAATTTAAATATTTAGAGATAATTCTATATTCTCTGTTTTTATTTGTACATAAATTGTTTTTAGTTTGTAATCTTTTAAATGAGGTTATCTTTTACAATTGGATTAAATTGGAATCAAGGATTAGATGATGGTGTAAGATTAAAATTCTTATATAAGTATAAATTGATCTCTCTCCATATATATATATATATATATATATATATATATATATATATATAAATTAAAAATCAAATTAAACTGGTCAATTTTCATAAAAAGATAATTAAAAAAACTAAAGTTTATTTGTTTTGTTTAGTTTTAAATTTTAAATTTTGATTTTTTTAAGTTGGTTTAATTCAATTATAAACACTCATATTAGAAGCTAGTTTTTTCCTGTTTTCTTTTTATTTTTTCTCTAATATACCAAAAAGAAAATACTAAAACGTTTGGTGCATGTTCAGTTTTAATTATTTCATTTATATAAAGTTTTTCAATCAAAAATTTTCTATCAAGCATTTTAATCATAAACTTTTTTAAAGAATAAGATAAACTAATTTGAATGTCACTTTACTATTATAAGATTACTTAATTTAAACAAAATGTCCCTTGCCAACGTCATTAAAAATAAATTATAAAAAAATACAACAAACTGTTCTGTCTTCACAGTTTTGTTTTACACTTGTAAATAAGTTTTATTTTAAGATCGAATTAATTATTAATCATTTAAAAGTTTGTTTTATGTGAAATTCCTAAAAAAATTAAGAATATTGTATTGCTCTCAAGATGTGACTCGTTCACACATGGTTCAGTGTAACATCACCCACTTCCTCGTCCAGATTCATTTCCTGTTCCTATTTTCCACAATTTCTGTCAATGTACAAAGAGACCAATCGCGATTCGTTTTCCTCGCGTATCCAATACCGCCACCTCTAACCTGTCCTTGCTTGTTGCCAGTGAACCAAAACCCAATAACAGCACCTCGCAGAAATTCCACTCCTTAAATTCCATTCTCACCCTTCTCGCATCTCAACTTATTAAGTTTTTGAGTATATTTACAATTTTATAAATAAAATATTTTGTTTAAAAAGTTATAAAATAAAAATTAATTTAATTTTATAATATGTTATAAGCATAAACATAATTTTTAAATAAATTAAAACTGAATTTAAATTAAATTAATTCTATTTTTAATGTTTCAAACACGATGTTCAAAAGGGGCAATATGGTGATTCTATAACCACAATCATACATCCACCTCACTATAAATCACACACTTTAATAGGTAATTCCGAAGAACAATACCAGCAGCTGCGTTTCTCTTTCTCTTTCGTCCACGCATCACCGCCGGGATGTCGCCGGTTGCCGGAGCACGCGTCCCCCTCTTGCCGGAAGTCAAAGCTGCGGTCAAGCCGGCATCCGTATCCGGCGCCGTGTTTAATGTCGCTACGAGCATAATTGGCGCCGGGATTATGTCGATTCCGGCGACTATGAAGGTTCTGGGTGTGATTCCGGCTTTCTTGATGATTTTGATCATCGCCGTGCTGGCCGAGGTGTCAGTGGACTTCCTCATGAGGTTTACGCATGCCGGAGAGACGACGACGTATTCCGGCGTAATGAGGGAGGCGTTCGGGCCCGTAGGAGCAGCAGCTGCACAAGTTTGTGTTATAATTACCAATCTTGGGTGTTTAATTATGTACCTAATTATTATCGGTAAGGATGCAATTTTCTTTACTTGATTTTCTTCCGCAAATGAAAAATCAAATGAATCGTAAAGAAAGAGAGAGAAAGAAAATGCAGAAAAACGTAGATCTTTTTTTTTTTGGTTACAGGAAAAAAGTGGATTTTAATTTGGGTTACTTATGCTAATTATGAAATTTCCATTTCGACATTTTAAGCCAAACCCAGTTTGAATTCTGAATTTTTGCATCATAAAGCTTTCTTAAAAAAGAAAAAGTTCTGTTTTGCTATCTAATTATCTATCAAAAGCTTTTTGAATTTTGGATCGTTCCTGTTTCAAATGATTGTCAAGGATTGATTGGACGATATCTGTTAATGTTTGTGTATTATTTGATGCATTGAACAGGGGATGTGCTTTCTGGAAATCAACCTGAAGGGGAAGTGCACTTGGGCATTTTGCAACAGTGGTTTGGAATTCACTGGTGGAATTCACGGGAGTTCGCTTTGCTCGTCACCTTAGTCGTCGTTATGCTTCCATTGGTTTTGTTCCGACGTGTAGGTCAGTACTCAGTACCCTGGAATTTTGGCTGCTTATATGAGATTTGAGTGCATGTGCATCACACGTTTTCTTGCATTTCAAATTGAAGAGATTCAATGGCATAGCCATGACTAACATTCTCTCTTTTTGTGCCATTCTATTGTTTGGTGTTTGCCAGAGTCCTTGAAGTTCAGTTCTGCAATATCCACTCTTCTGGCAGTGGCATTTGTCAGCATATGTTCTGTGTTGGCAATCGTTGCTCTTGTGGAAGGAAAAACACAGACTCCAAGATTTTTTCCTGTGTTAGACCACCAGACCTCTTTTTTTGATCTGTTCACTGCAGTTCCAGTCATAGTCACTGCCTACACATTTCATTTTAATGGTATTTAGCTTGCATTATTGGCTTTGTTGCTCCTCCTTCAAAGCATCCCTCCTTATAAAATTTCCTTGCTGATAATTGGTTTTACTTGCAGTACATCCAATTGGGTTTGAGCTTGCTAAGCCATCTGACATGACAACGGCAGTTCGAATAGCACTGATGCTTTGTGCTGTCATATACTTTGCGATAGGCCTATTTGGGTACCTCTTGTTTGGGGAATCAACCCAGTCAGACATTCTCATCAATTTTGACCAGAGTGCTGATTCTGCAGTTGGCTCCTTGCTGAATACTTTAGTCCGTTTAAGCTATGCATTCCACGTCATGCTGGTGTTCCCTCTCCTGAACTTCTCTTTGAGAGCCAACATCGATGAATTCTTCTTCCCCAATAAACCCCTGCTAGCCATAGACAACAAAAGATTTGTGATCCTCACTCTGGTACTGCTCTTCTTCAGCTACCTTGCTGCTATCGCTGTCCCAAATATTTGGTACTTCTTTCAGTTTGTGGGATCAACATCTGCAGTGTGCCTTGCCTTCATCTTCCCTGGTGCTATTGTTTTAAGGTAATCTATCTCTCATATCATCTTATTCCATTCCCTTCCATCAAACAAGACAGTTGAAAAACATATAAATAAGCGAGGCTTTGTCTAACTTTCCTTTTTTCCAACGACAGGGATGCTCCTAGAACATCAACAAGAAGGGACAGAGTTATAGCGTTGATTATGATCATACTAGCTGTAGTAACAAGTGTGATTGCCATTTCCACCAACATATACAACTTTTTCAGTAGCAGGTTATAATACTGTATCTTTTTTTCCCCTTTTTTTCCTCCTGTTTGTAGAAATTTTGATTAGGGGAGGGCGGGGGCGCGTGAAGAGAGAATTCTTGGCGCATTTGGTAGAGTTGAGGCGCTTGTGTTTCTATGGTTCAGTGGATGTCTTGTCGTTTGTTTGTTGTAGAATTCATATATCTTGAACAGAACAGCTGTGTAAAATGTAAAAATATCAAGCATGCATATAATATGAGATCCAAATTTCCGGTTGAAGGGTGACAAAGTTTGGCCGCCATATCGTGCAGGACAGTAGTGCCCGGTAAAAACTCCAACAGTTGTTACTGCGTGGACGCATGTATTTGTTCGAATGGCACAGGAAATAGCACTTCATAAATATTTGTCTTCCGTTATTTGATTATGTCCCTTTTATTGGCGTTCCACTCTCATGTCATCTTCTTCAGAACTGGACGGTTGTGCAAACAGATATATCATGGCTGTTTTAATGTGCATTAACACCCATTAATCAGAACAGATACTGCAGCCCTACTCGCTGCTATATATATCGTTCTTTTTTGTCTTCTTGTTTGGTCCCAATCTCATAATGACTCACGAGGTTCAATTCTTTCCTTTTTTTTTTCCCTTCCAAATGACTCTATTTTGATCACAAGTTTAATTGGGGGTCTAAAAATAACAACTTGAATACTTGTGGAACTAGCTAGCCCACGATCTTGTCACTTGTTATCTGTATGCAATGTATCACTATGAAAATAATGCGGAAACTTGGAGCCATTGGATTAGGAAATGACAGGTCTTTGAAGACTTAAGACGCAGCTGAGGCCCACCATATTATCCCCACTACCAACCTACTGAGCCTGTCTCGAATGGGAACGCGTAATATCTTACCGCTATCACTCCCCACGGCATTTTGCAAATTTCAACACTTGGGAGTATTTCTTTTTAAAGTTTTGAGAATGTTTTAACATTTTTGGAAATACTTAAATATTTTCATGATGATTGATTTAAAGCTTTCAAAAATATTCTCGAAATAGATTTTGGAGCTTACTTGACGTATGAAGCATTTTTGGTTAGGTGGCATGCCTGAGGCAGCATACGCTCTTTGACATATGAAGCACATTTTTTTTTTGTTATCCTAAGTAATTGATATAGTCAATTTGAACTTCTCACCCTATGCTTATCCATACATCACATGTTGATCCACTACTAATCCAAATATGTTTGTATGAAAAGTTGAGAAAGAAAAATGAAAAAAGAAAAAAATTTATCATAAGCTTTTTATTTATTTAAAAATTTTATAAAAAAAATAATTTTTTTTATTAATTTTTATAAATATTTTAAAAAAATTTCAATTTAAAGAATCTTAAAAAATTTAAAACATCTAAATAAATAAATAAAATTATTAATTAACCTTTCTATCTTATCCCTTTATTTTCTTTAAATTTCTTCCAACTCTCAAAGTTATATAAAGCACTTAATAAAAGCTTTTTTTAAGCTTTTGGACACGTTTATAAGGATAGCTTGTGAAAGTATATACAGGCTCTAGGTTGAAGTTATTGCTGTGATTTACCTAGATTTCCACCGATCTCAATCACTTGAGTTAACTCAAATATTCATCATCGAATCACACATAATAATATACAACAGGATTGGTTATTAATTTCAAACTATCTCATGATTGATATTGGTGTTTTTGATAGACATAGGCCGAGTAAATTAAATGAGTAAGGAATTTGGCTTGGAGGAAAGTCTCAGTTACATTAAGTGCATGTTTGGTTTTGTATATAAATTTCATTCATAAAAATTTTATCCCATTTACCCATGCTAAACATACACTAAATGTAGTCATTTACTGTGACCATTACAAGCAACGCCACAATGAAAGCATAATCCACCCCTGCATTAATTTTGACTATAAAGCTTTCTGTCCATTTGCTGAAGTTGTTCCCTGGGGAGACATGAATAACCTGTACACATGATGCAATTCAAAAACCATCGTAAGTCACATTGGGATTGAACACCCTAAGTTGCTCCTTAGGGTAGTTATCTCTTTGGTTTCGCAGTGTATAAATGTATATAGCTTCTTTCTGTCTGGAGAAAAATTTAAAAACCATATATACCTAAATAGTATTTCAAGAGGAAAATTTTAAATTTATTTTAAGTATAGTCATGTACTAAATTTCTAACGTCCTACAAAGAATGTGTTTGGGTAGCGTATGTCATTACGACTCAAGCTCACAAAGAGAATTCATATCAAAAGACTAGTTTATTGGGTGAAAATGTCTCATGACTTAATTATTATATTGAGCATCTTAAGCTACTTAATATGAGACATAACATTGCACATAAGTATGCCTTTCCGTAACCTAACTCTTAATGAAAGCATCCATTGTTAGGACTCAAACTTATAAGGAGAGCTCATCTCAAAAGACTCTTATTAGGAGAGAGTAAGAAGGCCAAAAAAAAAAAAAAGGTAGGAGTGCCTCACAAATTTGCACCCAAATGTGATTCTAACATCCTAAATGCAAAAGCAACATTTTGTTGCTTTCACAGTGAAAGAAAATATATTTGCACGTGTATTATAGAAATACTCTTATAATTTGATACTATATTATTATTTTTATTTAAAAGTGATATCTTCTAGTTTTTACATATCTAAACGTGATTTTTTTTAATATTATCCAAATAACATTCATTCTTATAAACTTAGTTCTCAGATAAAAATATCTAAACATAAATCACTTCACACAAATTTACTTTAAACTAAAATTAAATTTGCAAAATCAAATTTATCCAAAATCAAGTTTGCAAAATTAATTTATCCAAATAAAATTTGTAAAATCTAATCCAAATATACATAAAGTTAGTGGCATGGCAATCATGCCACTCACAATGATCAAGGGGTTTTCGGGACTTCATCTCAATGCAGAGGTGGCACATGTCCTTCAGTGGCAGATGATGAAAAGTGAAAAAAGAATGCAATATAAATCATATAGAAACAATAAACTAAATGCGATTCAATGGCAAATGAACTTATGTTATCTTACCATCAGCATAGTATTCAACATTTCAACTATTAGTTGCATTTTTAAAACTAGGATAAGACTTATATATAGCCATTTCTTGCATCAGATTCACCAATTAATTTTTTGAAAGTGTTTTAAAAATGGATTGGACCGAACACTATCGACCGGCAAGAACCAGTAAACTTGAAAAATCGGACAGTTCTAGAAGACCGGCCGATTTTCTGAGAAGAATAAAAATTTTGAAAAAATGGACAGCATTAGCCTTCCAAGATCAACCTCTGGTTGGAAAATTTGGTGAAGCTACAATAGCCTAATAAGAGAACACATTTACCAAAGCCAAAGTTGGCTTCTTTATAGGGTGCGCACCAAGTTGCAATCAGTGTTTCCAGAAAAAAAAAAGTTGCTAACCAGAAGAATCCATTTGCTAACTAGCTCGGATGTTGAAAATGCAGCCATTTGTATAATTGTATTTGGTCACTCATGGGTCAGGATTCGAGAGGAAAAAATGGAGAGTATCTAATGAAAGCCTCCTTTTACAAAAGTATCATAGACTTTTGCATAGTTGTTGTGTGCCTGTGCTTCTCTTTTGTCGGATTACTTGGATAAGGCTCTTAGATTTTATGATTCTACAAGTTTAGAAGGCTGGAACGATCCCAATCTCAGAAAAAACAAATTATTCTGTTGGAATCGTGCTAAGATCACTCCAGAATCGGTAGGAAAGTACTACCAATTTCACGTTCTATGTGTCTTATATCGCTGTCCGATTGAGCCTCACAATTAAATATGCACTCAGAATGAAAGCTGCACAAAAATAACACTAAAGCATCGTACCTCTGCAATCAAAGTGTCGCCTTTGTAAACTTTGCAAGACTTATCAGTGAAGCTCCCAACAAGTTGAAAGCTGCCAACATTGCGCCCCAAGAACACATCGAGACGCTGTTTCGTTTCGAGAGGGTGGGATCGCTGAACCCCAAAAATCAGATCCTTCTGCTCTTTGCTCCTGCCCCGATGAACCATCCACCGATGACGCAGCGTTAGCAGATTAACCTTCAATGCGTCTCAAAGTTAATTTCTGATTCAATTGCACACTTTGACTCAAAACTAATGCTTTCATCGTACGCAGAGAGAAAGTACAGAGAGCACTTTACCTTCTGACGCATCGTGAGGATGGGGGAACCAGCGGCGTCACGCATGACCCTCTTCTTATGGATGTGTAGGCTTGAGCCATCAACCTGAAGCAAGAGATTACCGTTCACATCTAGCACCTCGTATCTTTGGCTCAAGAAGATTCCCTGGTATTTCTTCTTGACAGTAATCTCTGTTGGGTAAGGGACACAGAAGCTGTCTTCTACAATACTGATATTGGGTAACCCAAGTGGCAATTCAGGAGCGCTGGGCTCCATTAGAATCCCTCAAGAAACTTCAGAAATCAGAGTTTGTAGAAAGAAGCTTTGTTTAGGGCTCGCATCCTGCTGTGCAGAAAACAGTCTCATATAGGAGCTGAAGTGGGTCTGACATTTCGTGGAAGTTGATCTGTTTGACTTTGACTAACCAACTAACCGGAACTAACGCGGTTGCAAAGTTGGTCTTGGGACCATGCTTACCCTAAAAAGAAAGAGTTACACGGGAACATTATTCTTGCTTAATTTAACAATGGATTGAATTCGTGGTAGTTGTATGCTAAGAAAGAAGAGATGGGGTAAAATTGATCATAATTCATAAAATTAAAAAAAAATCGATTATACTGTTATTTGAATCACCGAAGAGGCAGCGGTGATTTGTTATTCACTTTGTCATTTATTACCAAACAAAAAAACATTGTCTTCTACCTTCTTATTCTAGCAAAATGACCCTCTCTTTTGGGTGCTCCAAATTACATCATTCAGGAAAAGTTGGTGTCTTCTACCTTCTTATCCTTATTTTAGTGGTTCAAAATGACTCTTTCATTTGGGTGCTCCAAATTACATCATTCAGGAAAAGTTGTCCGTACTATTTTTGACTTTTGTATTTCTTCGTTGTCTTCTCCAACACCTCAAGCCCGTTGAAAACTCTGAACGCCATAGTATTTTGACAAAGTTCTTTACTGTAATTTGTTATTCCCTCTATGGTCTATCCCTCTGTTAATTCCACTGCTCGTTCAAGGGTACAATGCAGATGTTTGCTAAGGATGAAAAAATAGAAAATGGGAGGGTGTGGCTCATTGCTAACAGGATTTTGAACATATATCACAGCCTCACTTGTGAAACTCCCATTAATTTCATGAATACAGGCGAAAATAGAGTTTCCACATATATAAGATTGATTCGATTGCAAAACAAGATTTCTATGAAATTTATTTTGAATCCTTGATACATGTTGAATTTTGATAAAATGTTCTCTAGAAATTCTTTATCTTTAGAGTTCAGACAGCCCAACATTGACAGAAGAATAAGGGTGAAACCGAAATAAAATATGAGATATACCAGCTGACCGCCTCCTGCCTTTGTAGAACGATCAAGAGGTTGAACGTTGAGGTATGTCTAAACAACACACTTTGAAGAACAAAGTCAACAAACTACACTAACTGAAATGGTGAAGTTGATATTTTACAAGCAATCAGATGGTCCAAGCAAGGGTTTGGTCTCATTGTATTCAATATGGAAATGTCAACAAAAAAATATACAGTCCGGTTAATCACAAGATGTTTGCAAATTTCTTTACTCATTTTTTTTTTAATTTTATCTTATAAATAAAAAAAAGTGAAATGAAAATGTCAAAACATTAGTTATAAATATGCAATATAATGCCACCCTTTCTATGGGTAGAGTCACCAGTTGAAACAATGGCAGCAGAGCTATGCCGCAAACAAGTGAAGAACTAGGAAGGGAACCAGGATCCATAAAAGCCGGTGCTATTGGCCATCCCCCAAGGCCAACACGAAAAAATTAAAGACAAGACTCAAAGAATAGTTGAGAGATGAAAAAGCACTTTATTAATGTCATTCATGTCCAGGTATCTAAAATTCTAAATCAAGGACATAATGAACAAGGCAGTTCACAATGCCCATGATTAAATATACAATACCATAACTCTACATAAAATCAGTAAGCTAATTAGCGTTGGCCCTTTAGTAAAGGGTTGATCAAAAAATAAATGTTTTACATTAGAAATAAGCCAAGCCAGCAAAACATGAACTATTATACACGGGTTTTTTTTCCACAGCAAAAAAAAAAAGAAAAAAAGAAAGGCATAATAATAAGCACCAAATCCCACATGAGAAATAAGAAAACCAAATGAAGCTTGAACTATAATCCTCTATCGATTTAGCCAAGAGATACACACTTTCCACTCTTCATCACAAATGTCTTTATGGCCAGTTTACTCTCTCTCATCACAATTTCATACTACAAGCCTACAAAATAAAGCCAAGCTCCCCAACTAGAATTCATGATGACACATCATATCTCAGATCTTGGAACCTTTTCATCAAGCTCAACTTGAATCTCTCAACATCTGCATCCTCAAGTGAATTTGGTGTAGACCTAATAATTGAAATTGCCCCAGCATGATGCAAGGATGCAAGAAATTTATCTACAACAATTAAGTATAGTTACTCAATTAATAGAATACGGAAAAGAAGACTAGTACTTAGTATTACTTTGGTTGTAGTCTTGCATATCTTTCAACCTTGTAATACTGTTTGAACTAGATTCTTAAATAATCTAGTATATATATATAGCCAATAACAGCTACACGTGTCATTATCATACAAATATACATGAGCTCTTATTTGTATGATCTTTCAAAACTAAAGCATACTTGAAACACAGAGAGGATATTATACAAATAGTTTTAACACAAACTAATTAACTAGACATTGCCAGTTTACTATTTAGTGCCGGGAAGGTACAATTGATCACAATAAGATACCTCTCCAGCAGCATGTTGACAAGCATATTTCAAGAAAATAGTCTACTTAGAAAAAAACCTAATAAGTAATAAGCATGAAAGCACACACATGTAGACTACTAAAATGAAGACCTTAAAGTGCCACCTGAGTGTGACAATGCGGCAAGAGCCTTCAAAGCTTCTTTCCGCGTACGGTCGTCTTTAGCTGTGCTCAACATATTTACGAGTTCTTCAGCTCCACCCATCTCAACTATCTTCATCCTTCTTTCATCTTATGAACAAAAGGAAGGTGAACAATTTTGATGTAAACTTATGCAGATATGCAAGAGTATAGAAAGGAAAAAATCGTCAAGCTTTATCATGAACTAGACATCTCTGGGTTTACATTGAAAAACAGTAAATCAAAAATTATAAATGGCTGCAAGTATAGAAAATGTAATTGGAGACCCAAAAAGTAGTTACATAAGGCACAAACTAGCTAAAATATTGCAATATCTATGCTTAGTCAAGAAAACATTATAATAGACAACTAATTTAGAATATCAGTAAATACTGCCTAATCAGTTCAAAAGCAAGTTAAGTTCAAAATCTCCAATCAACTCTCTCAATTCACCAGAATTATGTCATCTCACAGGCAAGCTAAAATGCTACTGGATCTCACTAACTTAAAACTGAAGGTTAATGAAAACAATCTTGTGGCAAGAATAGAATCTGATCTGTTCTGCAACATGGCTACCCTAATATACAAAGGACTAAATACACCACAAAGTGCTTCAACATAAGCGCCAAAAAAAAAACGTCATAAAATATTAGTAGCAAGCGGTTTCTGACAGAAATGTATAGATAGTACAAATTACCATCTATTGCAAAACGAGCCAATCTAGAAGCTCCCATCCTTTTAAACAAGGGATCCTTGACATGCAAAAGTGATATGGACTGTTGCATCAAATTATCTCCTGAAAATTTGTATTTTAACAATATTGTCAGATTTGAACCACTATGAGCAAATGAAGGCGTTATAAGTTGAAAACTCCTGCAGGAACAATGCTGATACCCATGTAAGGAAAGAACTGGTATGCCACTACTGATGCAGTCCCAGCAAATAGCAGCTTTAACAGCCACCCAATTTGTCTCTCTGCTTCTTGCTCAATGGATAGCTCATCTGAAAATTAAAAGAGCTTCAAGTGAAGTTGTTTCAATAGTAAAGAACAAAATTGCAGCTTGCAGAATCAAACAAAAAATTCCAAAAGTTGTAATTTTCATTTAAAGATTTTGACATCACGATTCAATCCAAAAGTTCCCCCCAAAATTAGCATGAAGTAAATATCATTTCCTAGTAGAACTACTAGCATATTAGTACAAGAGATTGATCCTCTAATTTCAGGGTTTTCTCATTCTCAACAAAATGCTTTCACAGCCGAACCAATTAGTTATTCCTTCCTCCGAATTTAGCCTTTCTTTTTTAAAAAAACAAAATTAGAAAATACGGGTAGGAAAAAAAAGCCGATACCTTTGCCATCATATGATGAAAAATTGCGAGACTGCGGATTGACCCCAGTTCTTCTTTTCCATAACAACTGCAAAAATGGTTTTTTTTTTTTTTAAAAAAAAAGAGAGTAAGATATAAATGCATTTGCCAAAGGGCACCCAGACAACACACATTAACTTCAAAGTTGAATTGAATTCGAAGTTGAATGAAAGAAAGAAATATGCATCATATAAAATAGGGTTTAAATTGAGATGAAGCAAAGACAAGGATTAAAGAGCACTTTACATTAGCGAAAGGTGCTGAAGCTAACACCTTTCCCTTTCTTCTTCAAAATTTGCTCAACCACCGAAGAGATTACTATGATTCACTGCTTTTCGTATTCGGAGCTTTCGAATTATCGGGGGGAAATTGAAATCCTAGTTTTTTTTTTTTCATGAATTGAAGAGATTACTATGACTTGCATTGCAATTTTATCCATAAAAGATTACTAAAGAGTAAAGATACCTCCGAATGTGACCTAGAATTCAACTGAGAAGTTGACCTCGACAGGAAACTCAGAGGAGTATCTGCAGAAAATTTGCTCCGGTGAGACCAACGGTGAAGAGCAAGGTCATAGCACGCACAACACAGGGCAGGGTCAGCGAGGGGCTATCTGCGGTGGCACCAATGGTCCAATGGATTTGGGCTTGGGCTACCAGCAGTAACGGCCCAAAAATGACAGACATCAATTTATGTTGTTGAAACAACAAATTGTACAGGCACACTTAAATTTTGATTTCATTTTAAAAATAACTATATGTACTCCTACGTCCATTTACTGAACAAAAATATTCATCATATGATTAATAAATTTAAAAATTTCTCATTTGTCCACAGTTGTTTTATCTTTCGGAAGCCTAGATCTATGCTGTTTAGTAGTTTTGCACGAAGCATACGATTTTTCTGTCGTTACACGAAAAAGAAATTTGCTAAAAGTTGTTGTCCTCTAGACTTGTAGCAGAACTCAGTTATGTTGGAGACAGGAAAACAATTTTTTAATTAATCAAATTTTAAGTTTTTATTTTGGAACTATGTTTGAAAAATATACAAAAAAAAAAATGAGGGAATAAAAATAAAAAAATAAATGGTGATTGTTTTTCCTTTTTATTGGGAATGAAAGTGAAAAGAAAAATAAAATATTATGCATTCAGTTATAACAAATATTTATTAATACATATATATTTTAAAAATTAATTTAATTCAAAATGACAAGCTTATGATTTAATTTCTCATTGGAGAGATTGACTTCTAAATAAAAAATTAAATTTAATCTATTATTTATATAAAAAAATTTATACTATCATATAATTATTTATTAGTATATTACTTAAAAATTTTAATTTTTTAAATAATTATTATTATAATAAAATTCTTTTAACAAATCAGAATTACATCTTAAGTAAACATATTCTGCTTTCCATTCTTCCACATTCCCCTTACTTTCTCAACTACGGTTTTATAACTCCCCAAAGTTACATTTTTTTTTGTTATTTTAAATGCTCCATTCTGCACTTTTGTCTCTATCGAGTAAGATAAAAAGATCACGTACTACCATAAATTGCTAGATGCCTAGAAGGATCTTTGGGTGGAAGAGAAGAGTGTTCCTGTAATTGTGAAAAAGTTCACGTACTGCTGAACTTGTAGGTTTTGTTTAACAGATATTAGAAATAATAAGTGGCGACATAATACTGCACACACCCATTATCTTTTATGAAAGAATAATACTATGTGAATAGACAAAAGAGAAACAAATATATAGGACTATTGAATCACGTGCGAATATGCAAAAAAAAGTTACATTGTATACATCTATAGATAGATCTAATGGTGGAAAAAATAGTTTATATAAGAAAAAATATCAAATACAAAATACAAAAGATCCATTTTATCGATGCTCTCACAGCAACTGAAGATGTGAAAATCTAATCCCCTAAAAAGATGGTAAAAGGGGCAATACGCGAAAGGCACGACAATGAATAAATACATAAAAGAAAAACTATCTTGGTCTTTCATCCATCGCTTATCTTGCCACATATCAACACCATCTCCTGAATGTTGGAATGACCTTCCTCAAAAAGCAGGGAACCAATAACGAAGAGGACTCTACGTCCTGTCCAATGCATACCCACAATATGATCAGGGTTTCAAATGCATATAACATTATGGAAGGGAAGGGAAAGCATGAACCCTCTGCCCAATATGTTTGATATAAAACTACTACATAGATGAGCAGTTTGTACTAACCTTCTTCTCTTGGCTGTTGGAACAATCAATCCTCTTTTCTCTAGGCTTTTATACCGATCCTTTGCAAGGGTGCAACAACCCTACATATACCAACAGGAGGTAGGAAAGCTCACTGACATGTTTACAAAAGCTGAGACACCAAAATAATCAAACTTAGTAAGAGAAATTTCCAAGTCTACCTTGAGCTTCCGGATGGATCCAGTTATCTCTTCAGATAATAGAACTTGAACGGGAGCAGGCTCAAATCTGTTATCAGAATTGCATTAGATAATACCCATTCATTAAAAAATCATAACTACAGAATTTTTTGTGTAGGATCAAATCATAACTAAGGAGTAGGGTCAAATCATAGAGAAGCTTCATGAAGATTCAACTAATGATTTGTACTACTAAAACATGAAGGTACACTTAACAACTCCCCCACCCTTATGAGTATGATAAGTGAAGCAAATTAAGATAAATACAAAAGACTGCTTACTTGTGCTTTCCTAAGCGTGGCGGACGAGCCTTTAGCCTCTCTTGTTTAGCAACAAGTCGCCTGAGATGTCTTTTCTTCTTCTCCTCATCTTCTTTCTCAATTTCCTGAATAATGTCGGGTATGCTGTAACCACAAGAACCAAAGAGGCTTAAATATAATCTTTTAATGTAAATGAAGAAAAAGAAAATGGGCATATTACCTATCAATTTCCTTCGACAATTCATCCAACTTCTTGGCTTCTGATTCTTTTGTAAGTTGTTCTTTGCGTCTAGCTCTCTTATTCAACTCAACTCTAGTCACCCTCTTTGTTTTAATAGGTCTGTCCCATAGTTATTCAAACGATATAAATACATCAGAGGTTTAGTTTATTGGGTTTAGAAAATAAAATGCACACTTAATATTAATTACAAATATACCGTGTGTAGATATAATACAATGTTCAAAAGGAAATTAAGCAAGAATTTAATAAAATTAACATTAACATACATAATTAAAAAAGAAAGGTGTTCCCCATATATAAGAAATATTTATGCATATATGAAGTTTAATTAACATTTGCAGAAGAAACTATGATAACAATGACAAGGTAAGATAACAGTAAAAAGGAATATTAATGATAACAATTAAAATGTTCGGAAGGAGCATAATATCAAAAATTAGATAGACACTTATAACAATGATCACAATCCATCAGAATGTCTACTTCAAAATTGTGCACAAAAGCATGAGCATAAGACCAAAAGGAAAACAATTGAACAATCTTTCAACGAACTTGATGGTTAATGTATATTGTCAAAAAAATATAATTTGGGGGAAAATATAATAAAGGTAAGAAAGATTATTTAAACAAAGTCAGGCTAATTAAACTTAAGATACCTACCTTTTCTCCCATGCAGCATCATCATTTTCAAGACTCCTTTCATCATCATCATCATCATCATCACTCCCACTCCCACTCCCACTCCCACCATCCACATCAAGAAAATACATCTGACAAAAAAGCAAGTTTTGAAAAAGCCAGGCCACAGACTCAAGCCAAATCAAGATATGTGCATGTGACATTAAAGGTTGGAACCCAGAACATTGAATATAAATTCACAATTCACATTACTAAAGCTTCACATATGCAGCAGAAATTTCTTAGTACAATAGATACATAAATGAAGGAAATGAGACTCACATCTTCTTCAGCAATAGCTTCTCCAGGAACAGTTAACGGCACAGGTTCAGGGCCCAATTCATTTTTGTAGACTTTTTGCATTTCTTCGGCAACAGCACACGCTAATGTATCCTGGTTCAACAATTAAGTTTTAAAATTCTTCATCATAATTCATGGCAAGACCAAGAATCCAAGCAGAAGGGCAAAGCATCATTTCTCAAGAAACTACCTGATGACTTTCAAATGAGGGATTGTATGAGCATCCAGGAGGATCAACCTCTACAGCTGGAATAAGAGAAGGCTTTGATACCTGTTAAGCATCCAGCCATCATATTATCAACAGAAAGTGCAGCAGAGAACAAATGAAACATAAAAGAAAAAATTCCACTAATAGGAGCTAATATATTGCTATAACTTGTACCTTTTTCACCTTGCTATTGTCCTCATCTGTGTGAGAATATCAAAGAATCCTATGTTAACATCCCATAATTATAACAAAAAGCAAATCAAGACTTTAAAGTAATAAGCATAGAGGGTACCTTTTTCTCCCCATAGGTCAAACATGCCAGAGGCTAAGAGGGAATCATCCTAAGATACAGCATGAGAAAAAAGAAATGTCAATAAAACAATTCTAAAGAAGCTTTGTAATGGAGAGGGAAAAAGAAGTAATTGCTCCCCTTTTGTTCAACATGATCACAACTGATCAGATTATTTGAACTTGGGCGACCCCTACTTCTAATTCAGTCTTCCCAAATTAATTGAAATGAGGGAGTCGAACAACTTACTGACCTTATGACCATCTTGATTGACCTCTTTCGATTTAGAAACCACTTTATGGTTTTTAGTGGACTTCTTCAGAGTAGAAGATGGCACTGGGTTAACAAATTGGTTTTTTAGTAGCAGGCTATCACAACGGAGTACTTTTTCCCTGTGCTTTTCAATCTTCCTCTTCACGGAAAGATCTAGCCACGTGAAATTAGATAACTTCAATCACATCATCAAAGGAAAAAATACTAAAAAATACAGGCAGAAAAATTATAAACACAATGCTATGATGCATAAATATCCAAAAGCGGATACTAAACAAGATATGCTGTAGTTCAGTTTCATGGCATCACACACAGAATTATGATAAGCCATCTTCCACATTTTTTGCATAATTTACTAGTTACTTGCCAACTCAAAATTTATTAATGGAGCAGCAGGAATAAACAAGCCATCAAGAGAGATGTGGGTCAGAACCAAGCCCCAAAATCAAAGCCAGGAAGGTATCAGAAGGAGCAGACATGTCGACCCATATATTCAATCTCTGTGCACATTACCATGCTACCTTCCTTCACAAAACTTCCAGAGCATCGGCTTATTGTACACAGAATTCAATGTTTCTTCTCTATATAACTATAGATAAGCGCACATAAATAAAAAAAAATTAAAAAAATTCATATAAAGGAGGAATAGACAAGAGTGAGTTGCCTTTGGACTTGTCTTCATAAAAGAGGGACTCGCTGGAAACGGCGTTGAGAGAGCCCCCGGAGTGAGCGTCCTTTGTTGATTTCTCAAAGAAATCTTCGATGTCTTCGGTGCTAATGTTAGCCCTCCATGCCTTCTTACCCTTCCTTGAACCTTTCGCTTTCTTGCCCATTTCACCAGAGTTCGTGCTTCCTCAGCTGCAATGGGTATGCTTCAGTTTTCGTGTTGCTACGTTTTGTTTATGACTCACAGACAAGGGTTTCAGTTTCAACCGCTGGAGGCGGCACAGCTCGTGAAAAGGAAACGCAGAACAAGGTTATTTAGATACGTAGCTTCTTGCCGGGCTCCAACAAATGGGCCTCACAAGCCCAGCCAGGACTGGCCCATTAAATTATGGGGTGGACCTGACCCAAAGTGATGTTTCATTCACCACAGCCTACTTAATTACTGGGGAAAAGGAGATAATGAAAAAAATAAAAAACCTATTCAAGACCAAACTCTTGTTCAAGCTAGAACTTGCAAATTGCAACTGAATCCACTTTCGTTAAACTGATATCCTTTAATTTGCAGGCAGTTTCAATTGAAGAACAAATTTGGATTGATTCAATTAAGTTCACAATTTTAGAAATACTTTAATCAAATCTCAACATTTTGTTACAGCCAAATAATGAAAATTTTAGCATTGATTTCGGCATGCGTAAATTTCTAGCGATAAGTTTGATATCCTATTATAAGTACATAGTTTATTATTTATTTGGTTTTTTAATCAAAATTTAAACTATTAATTTTTCTAATGAATAGTCATTAATGCTCCATTTTTTTCTCTCAAGTGCAAGATGCGCTGTAAAAATCTTGTTCCAAAAGTTAGAATTCTTTTCAGCAAACGGAAAACTTTCATTATTTATTCTCTTAAAAGCCGCACGTCCACAAGATATATAAGTCGAATTCTTCCACAAAAATTAACAGATGAAGTAGTTTTACATTCACAACTTAACAAAATCATAAATCTTAAAAAACCTCCACCCCAAAATCTACGAAAATAGTTAAACAACTATGAAGTTTGAATTAGGCTCGCACTGAGACTCTAATAATGACGTTGTTTAACTTTATAATTTTCTATACAATAATTCGATAGCATTTTTGAAGATAATGTTTATGTATTCACTAAACAATTTAAGTTATTAGCTGAGTTTAAAATTGACAATTTTTTTTCTGACAAATGTTAAGAATTAGCAAAATAGAAAGCTGCAATTTTAACAACTAAGATAAAGATAATTGCAAGTCATTAGGAGTAGACCGTTGGTAAGAGAGTTAAATAATTTCCATGAAATAATAAGTTTATAAGCTTTCATGCCAACATCATTAAAAAAAAAAAGGATAATTGAATTCAACAGGATTAGTCTAATGTCTAAAGGAGAAAGACATACGCGGATGCTTCATCAACCTATTATGGAAATCAATTAGAAATAGCTTATAATAACAGTGATAGTTATTGAATATTGATTCATCGAAGAGACCACACTCTATAAAATATATACTTGCGACACATTATTATCATTAACATCTTGAGAGGCATTGTTGTTCTCTCAGTTTACATTTTTTTTCTTATATAATTATTTTATAAATTAATTCATAATTTTCAATTATTTAGTAAAACAAAAATACTTATATTAGTGAAATAAAAATAATTTTGTAAAAAAATAAAATATATTTAAAGATATTTATAATAGTAAATATATAGATAAGATAATTTCATATATTTAAAAGTAATTATAATTATAAAATATATTTTTTAAAAGATTTAGTTTTGATCTATAGTCAGTATAAATTTTTTTTACATTATCATTCAATCACATATTAATATATTTTTTGACTTTTTAAGTAATTATTATTTTAGTCAAATTATTTTAATGATTTGACAACATATAATTGAATGATAGTATAAAATTTTTTACACTAACAATATATCAAAATTAAACTCTTTCTAAAAAATATGTTTTATTTATTTTTATTTACTTAGTTAGCAATTTTTTTTTTTGGAAAACTAATATAAAAAAATAAATTTTTTAAATTTAAAAATTTAAAATTAAAGAGGATAATCTCTTAATAGTATAGATAATCTAGAACCAACCGTAAAGCAGAGTCCCATACTATAGGTACTGAATATCTTGTAGCCTCACACCCATCTGACACTCCAAGAGTCATGGTTTCAAATTTGAAGTGACGTCGTTTTCAGAATTTTTTCTTTTTCTTTTTTTTTTCAAATGCTGTAACTGTTCTTAATTCTAGCCAGCCCTTGCATGACTTTAACCTCATTCCTGTGGGGCTTAATGCATCGGTCGCAACCAGATCACAGACACGAAACACAAACATGCAACGATCTCTTTCAAATACTATCCAGAAATTAACAAGAAGACATAAACGGTTGAAAAAGCCTTCTGAAATGTCTCTCTTGGAAAAGACTTAATAAGCAGAAGAGTGTTTTTCGATCTCTGCCATTTTGCGGTTTTTTATTGTTTCTTGTGGTGGATTTTGCTGGGTTTCGAATAGTCCTGAAATTGAGTTAAACTGGCTCATTAAGAAACGATTTAGTTTAAATTCAGTTTGAGTTCGATATAAATTAATTTTTTAGATTCAAGTTCGACTCAGATTAAGTTTGCAAATTGTTTGGTTCGGTTCATTAGTTCGAATTATATGAACTAAATGAAATAAAATAAGATAAAATGAACTAAATTGAGATAAAATAAATTAAATGAACAAAATATTAATTCAAATTTTTGTATTTTTTTTAAACTTATTTAATTTTTAAATTATATTTTTATATGTGTGTGTATATATATATTGAGCCAGTTCATGAACCAAACAAGTTGATCAAAACTTGATTCAAGCTCAGCATATTTAATTTATAAATTAAGTTTATCGAATCAATTAACAAGTTGATTCTTGAATTACTTACGAATTAGTTTAATTCATTGATAGCCCTAATTTTGAAGAAACTGGGGGCAAAGGACGTACCCTGTATAATCCTATATGTGTTGCTTAATGCTCTATAATACTATTATTAATATTGCTTTTGTCAAGAAATTTTGTACGGTTTGGTTCATGGTAAATACAAACCCCGTGAAGAAAATGGATCATTTTGTAACCATCGATCAGTGGAGAGTGGAATATATATGAGTATGTCTTCAATCTCCGAACACAAAAAAATTAAGACTCTGCCCTTCACACTGTGACTTAATCAATTTATCTGCATCTCATATATATAGATATATATATATATATATATATATATATATATATATATATATATATATACAGTCTCTATCTCAAAAAAAGAAAAAAGGAGTTATTTGTTCTTTTTTTATATTGCACACTACTATTTATTTAAATAAGTAAAGTTGATATTAATTAATTAATTTAATAGACATGGCATATTATGATATTATTATGTACACAATGAAATTAATATATATACTAATATCTATGGAACTGTTTTAGATTGCTCCCATAATAAATATATCTGTACTTTACAGTTAACATAAGACCTACTATACAGTTTCTTATCCTTTATTTGCAATTGCATGCTGATTCCTCTGTGCGAGAGCATTTGTTAATTAACTCATCACCTTATGAAAATGAGCTTGGCAGTGATAATATTGATGAATTCTCACATCTATTGTACTATTCGATGTTAATTGCTTCATTTCGGTCATATTTGATCACTTTACATGCATGCTTTCTAGTATCTTTTTTTTTTTTTGAAGTGTGCTATTTGTTTAGTATGGATCCAAGCCAATTCTCTTCAAATTTGGGATTGACAAATTTAATTTTGTGAGTATAATTATAGTATTATATACACAAAGGTGCCTCATTCCTAGGTTATTGGAGAACCGACCAATATATATATATAGTTTTTCCTTCCCAACGTAAAGGCTGTAACTTTGAACATAGAGGAGCCTTTTGGCAGTCCTTATAACTATATTGTTAAAATCTGATACTGATACCATGATCCTACGAACTTGGTAGGTCCACAGTCCATACATTAGAATTTACAGACAATGAATAACAAAGAAGAGAACAAAATTGCTGATTTTATATATTATTATATAATTATTAAATTAAGTTCATGGGCAAGAAATTTATTCCACAGAAAGGGACAAACTAGTATAGCTGTCCATAGTGCAAAGATTTTATCTATTTGCAGAAATTGCTTTCTCCTGAATGGTGTAACCAAAGCTAGCCATAATTTTATGTTTACATATATGAAGACCAATGGCAATGGACAGTGACCCTTTTATTCTCCTTCGGATGAAAAGGCTGGGTTGGAAGAGGGGAAATGAATTGAAAGAAAGTAGAGAGACAGAGACACAGAGACTTTTGGCTACTGAAAAAGACTTGTCTCTTTGACCTGTTTGAAGTTTGAACAAACAATGAAAAATTGGTTCTGATCAATCACGCACGCATATATAGTAATTGCATTAAGAATTGAACATGCTACACATGATTTTGCTTCATTAATTTGAGCTTAATTATATACCAATACCCCAAGACTCATTACCACATGTTTGTGCACACATGCATACAACCCAAGTTCTTTGGCTTTATTGTTTACATTATCTTGGTAGATTCTTGAATTGCCACCAATGCAACATGTTTCTGTTTCTACCTGTCCAGGAACAACAGAAACACTTATCACTTAGCTTTATACTTTTAACAAATTTTGTTTCCATTGTCACATTGACATGTGAATGTACTTTTCCAAAGTGCAACTCACGTGATGTCACAAGAATCCGAGAACACCGATATACAATAATACAAACACAAAATATTTAGCGACAGGAAAAGAAAGTAAATAGCTAACAACAACAATCAAGTTTTTTTATTTTTACTAGGGGTGGGGATGGCTATCTTAATCAAAAGACGTTATCGAATTATATAAAATAAAAGTTTCAATAAATGCACTTAAAATAAGGTAATGATTTCTCCTAAAATTTCTTTTTTTAATTGGACTATTTTTCATTTCATCTACTTTTTTCAACTTTAAAGCAAGTTTCTATCATTTTCTCCTCATTAAGTGATATTTTAATTTTCTCTCAAATACGTTCGTTTGTGATGCAATAATGTTACTTATACACCTTTTTCTTTACACTTTGTCTTCGTACCTTTCCTATTTGGTAAAAAAAAAAAGATGAGAGTTCACTTCCCAATACCTTTTTTCTCTTTTTCCTTCAAAAAATAAATAAGAAAGAGGTGTATGAAAAAAGGCGTATAAATAACATTATTCTTTATGATAATATATTTGTTTTTATGTCTACTCCTTTGCCACAACATAAATATATGAAAGAAAACCAAATAGCTAATATATATATATATATATATATATATATATATATATATATATATGTACGTATAGCTCATCTATCATATATATATAGTGTCTTTTAGCAAGGTAGATCAAATGCAGGCTCTGTGAAAAGTGTGAATCTGCAATCGGTTTCACTTTCATATAAAGAGACAAACACTTCAGATTCATTTTTCAAATAATTTGGAATGTCACGAGAAACTTTTCTGAATAGGGCAATAGAATTCTCTGCATAATTGGACCCTAAAAAATGTTTTTTTTTTTGGTTTTATTCTGTGCCCATTTGGTCACATGATATTCTACAAATGGACACCAGAACGCGTACAGGTCAGCGACATATATATAATATTGCTATCACTCATATTCATCCTATCACCTACTAATTTTATATAATCTGCTAAATAATATCGTCCCTCTAATCTGTGTAATTAAGCAGCATGATATAGTAAATTAGTAATGAATCGGCATATTATATATATATATATATATATACACACACACACACAGATGCATAACTCCAATCATACCAAGAGCATTCCACCGTACATATTTATCATATTCATCGATCATGGAACGTGAGTAAGAACAATCAAATCCAAAACAGAATCTTCTCAGTCTCCAACATTGTTGCAACTAACAAGTCCTCCAAGAAGGACACTACTTCTCACTCAGTCTCCAGCTAAAAAGGGCTTAGGCTCCATTAATAAGAAGAATTAGTATATGAAGTAAGAGCCACAAAGGAGGGCCAGCATCTCTTTTTTTTTTTTTTCATTTTTAAAAGGACAGCATAATTTCAATCTGATTCCTACAATAAACTTAATTCATGAACTTTGCCCGTGTACCTTACCAAGCATGCATTAGTTTCTCTTTTATTGTTTATTAATCGTCAGCAAAGTTGCCTACTTAATTATTGATTTTCCAAAGCGAACGATTATGATTTTGATTGAAATGAACCCACCCAATAAGCATACACACACAGTGCTTAAGGTTGCTGGAGTAAACTTAATTATAGCGGGCTCCAGATGTGTCGAGACTCAAGACAAACTACTTACATGTATTTTTTTTGTATTTTTTCCACTTTTTTAATATATGGATAATGACGTAGTCAAGCTCATTCAACTAAATTGTTGTTAAGTATTATCAATTTTTCATGCCTCTTGTGAAGAATATAACTTTTGGAGTAACCTATCATTTTTCTCATAAATCTCTTCCCACTGGATTCTAATGAGATTTAAACCTTCGATCTCAAAGATGAAATACCCAATGCTGAACCATTGAGGTGTCTCTTTGAGAGATAAAGATAAACTCCTAATTACTTGAACACATAGACTTTATACCATGTCAATGAAGTAATTTTCTTAAAAACTTAAGGTGTCTGGTGGATGACAAAAATAATTTTTTTTTTATCATCTCTAACACTTCTCCCACGTTACTTTGTTATTTGTTATCTTTAAAAATATGTGATTGTAGCCTTTAATTCATAAATCATGATTGAGAAAAAAATATTGTTTCGGATTATTTACTTCTACATGAACTAATGTAGTTACATATTTTTTAAAATTCAAATTAATAAAAAATATACAATATTAGGAATCATCTTTTGGTTTAGGTCATTGTAATTATCACTTGTTATTGGGCTTTATAAGCACCAAAACCTATATGATGATATGTGGATCTTATATGATTTTTTTATGACGAGTAAGTTAATTCATATTATAATTATAAACACAAGAATATACTCCTACTCTCATTCTACATGTATTATGGTAGGGTTATTTCTCTTCTCTACGCACACCATAAATTAACCCTAATGTTCTTGTGTTATTTTGGTAGATATATAATTATATATTATTCAACAACACAGGTAAATCTTCAACTCACGTATCTAGATTGATTATTTTCTGTACATGACATAGATTAAGATTAAAAACTGACCCTATTTTAAATCTTACATATTAATATAAATAAATAAATTAAAGATAGAGGCATCCTGATAGATAGCTATATATCAATACAATAAAACAATCTAGAAGGAGTATGGCCCATATATAAGGCTCCAAGAAACCATGGTGTTCGAGGTTGTGGAGGGAAAATTGGGGGTTACAGGGAAAACCTAGCAGAACACTAATGGAATCTAAAAGACTCTAGGAGAGTTCAGAGCAACAAATACTTTTATGGAAGGCAAGAGACAAGGTAGGAGCAGGATATGTGTATGGAGGATATTGTTTTGTTCTGATGATTAATGGGCACGCATGTGAGTAGAGGTGGGTACGTGATTTGTCCTTGTGGAATGGTGACAATACTGGAAGGCGGAAGCAACAAGAAGCAACAGTTCTAAATACGTATATATGCATATGATATGATGTGATCTGTTTCATTGTATATGTGTATGTATTAATCTGAATTTTTTATGTATATCCTATTCATACTAGATGCCTTATTTCTCAGTATACGCTCATTATTAATTTGTAGTGATTCACGGTTATATTGGTGTGTCAAAGAATTACTTTATTTGAAATCCTGTGATGTTTTCTTAGTTCGTGTTTGGTAGAACTGAAAATGACGAGTAAAAGTTGACAATTTATCAGAGTACAGGCATTGCAATAATGTAATATCAGCTGGATGCGTATTTGTCTGTTTCCACGGCTTTCCCTCCACTCCTTTCATTTCAATTCCTACAAAGATCATAGAGCTATATGAATGTGGTTTGTTTTTTCTACAGAACAAAACCTTTGAACTTGGAAGCCATACAAATTTATTAATGAACTTTAAATTTGAAAAAAAAATGGTAAATTAAGTGTTGTTATGTGTAGAAATTAAAACTAATTTATATTTATCAGGCTAGAGTTTAAGGGTGAATTTAATTTCCCTTAGTTTCACCCAACTTGTCTTAGACACATGCACACACGAGTTCAAAAAAATAGACATGATATGGCTTATCTTTAGCGTATTCTTCCACCCATGATTTAGTTTAGCTATTGACTCTTTTGTAAATATATCACAAAATCAAGAACTATGATTAGATGCATTTTTCAAGGAAAAGACGAACCTATTCCAGAAGCCTAGATAATCTTTTCTTTATTGAGCAGGCTAAAAACAACAGCAACTAGGAAGAAGTGGCCATGCAGTCATTTCAATTTTGAACGCCACAAATTAAGTTATATATAAAATTCCATATCTTCATGAAATTTATATAAAGTTTGAGATATATTTGGAAAATATAACAGATAATTAATTATGACAATTAATGTGGTTCACAGCTAATGGAAGCTGATTATTGGAACTGTATATATGCATGGTATGGATCTAGCCAGCTAGCTAGCAAATATGCAAATCATAACATTTAAATTTCACTTTCACGAGGAAAAGAAAAATGAAAATCAGTTTGGATGTCTCATACGATGAGAAGGGTATAGGATGGCACGTGTGGAGAGAGAGGGAGAAAGAGGACAAAAGTTTGATTGCTGGTGCGAGAAGGGAGAGTGGAGGAGAGCCTTAAAAAAGCCCCCGTGAGGAGTGTTTGGAGGCATTCCAAAATCACAACTAAACATCCTTTTGTTGCTTCCCTTTCACTTCTTTCGATGGCCAATTTTCGCTATCACGAGCTCATGATTCCTATTCTCCCATTCCCCTCCAACTCAAAACTTATGCCAGATATATATTCCATTTTTCCCAATATATCCCTTTGCTGCTCATAGCTATATCCTTAGTTTAAAAACTAATTAATGGTTCCTATTTTGTGAATTACATGATGTATATAACTAAATTAGAGATATTAAATAAATCCTATAGATTAAACTAATTCCAGTGGCTTTGGACTTACATATATGTATTATACACAGGTAAAATGAATGGTGACTGAAGTTTCATATGATTTCTGAAAGCTCATCTTTACTCAGATACTGTAGGGGATGCCTTTAACTTGCAGCCACATCAATGAATTAATTCATAGCAAAGAGAAAGAAGTTCTTCAAAAATGGGCAAAAGGGAAAGATCTAAAATAGAACAAAAGGGTATTTTTGTAAGTTCGGCTAGAATCTTTATAGTATTTCTTTGTGAAGAAACTGAGACAGTCATGTGGGAAGAAAAACATGAGATCATATAGATTTGAGAGCTCATCCCCTCTTTTAAACGACCACAGAGCACTGCAGAGTTGATAGCAAAAGAAAAACATCAGAGAAAAAGAAAGCCAGAGCTATCATAAAAGGAGTGAAAGAGAAAAAAGAGAGCAAGCAATATGGTTTCTAGAGAGCAAAAGAGAGCAGCACTGCATGAGAAGCTGCAACTTCTTCGTTCTATTACTAACTCTCATGCTGTAATTCCCTGCATTATCTTCTGATATCCTTCTTTTCATTGGATTTCTCCATCAATATTCTCAAGGAATCAGCCAATTCCCTAAAATAATGTTCTGTTAGACAGTATTGTTATCCTCCTCCCCTCCGTTATTTCTCTTCCTAATTTGATTCATTTTTTGTTAATGGAATCATGGTTTCTTCTCAGCTACGTTTTGATTATTGAAATCTTCCATAGCTCTAATTTCCAGCATCCTTATTGACCAAACTCATGTTCATGCTTTCTGTATCCACGATTGTCTTCTATATTATCATTCCCATATCTGGGTAGAAAATTGAAACACAAATGAATAAGTTGATTTATGATGAAGATTAATTGTATTATTGAAATTTAACATTGAAGAATTGATTGGTAATTCTCCATAATTTGATATATCATTTATCTTGGTAACCTAGGCATAGTCCTATCCTATCAATTATAAGGTGCTTATTTGAGATAGTAAATTATCTAATAATTTGTGTTTTTATATGGGTGATGGCAGCTAAACAAAACCTCGATCATAATCGATGCATCAAAGTATATCGAAGAGCTAATGCAAAAAGTAGAAAGACTGAATCAAGAGATAGCCACCGCAGAAAATTCAAGTGACCGCAATCCTTTGCCTATGGTATCTTCAGCTTCCTCTATATTTTACAATTGTAATATACTGATCAAGTCTCCAAGATCTAGTGAATCAAAAATTTGATTAGGGTTGCATTTTCTGGATGGACTTGTGCAGGTTACAGTAGAAACCCTAGAAAAGGGATTTCTTATAAATGTTTTTTCAGCAAAAAGCTGCCCAGGTCTGCTTGTTTCCATATTGGAGGCCTTTGAAGAGATGGGTCTTACTGTGCTGGAAGCTAGGGTTTCTTGTACAGACACTTTTCGATTTCAAGCAGTAGGAGGAGAAGTAAGTACACAGTAAACATAACATTATTAGAATTGCTTTTTAGTTCAACATGCCTACTTCATTCTCTGTCTCTCTCTTTTTCCCTTTCAGTCACTCCATATATATTTTTGGATGTCACATGCTTTGTCCTTATATAAAACATCCCTTTTCTTTCCCCTCTCTCTCTCTCTTTTTGGGGACGCGGGAATTGAAGAGGGACCGGGTTGCTGTGGATTGACGAGCATGCATAGTGTTAAATCTTAACCCTAATAGATTCTTCATTAGTCAATTGGCTACTACGTAAAGAAGCTAGCTAGGCTTTTCAATAACTCAATATTCTCTTGCTCACAAACACACACTCTCTCCATATATTTCATGCATAAGAATGACGGAAAAATTTTGTAACTTTGGTAGAATGAAGAACAAGGTGAGGCTATTGATGCACAAGCCGTGAAACAAGCAGTGGGACAAGCAATAAAGAACTGGAGCGAAAGTGGCGATCAAGAGTAAATCAGTAATCAAATGTCTGCTTTTATTTATATTTATATATCTCTTCTGTCTTCCATTTTTTCTTTTCCCATTTTCTCTCATGTAGGTTAACTGGCAGTTTTGTTGATCAAGGAATCAAGTTTCTCATAAGATAGCTTCCAGATTAATCTTGCTTCCACTTCTGCAATTCTTAATGAAAAAATTAATATGGCAGTACTAAAATAGAAAAAGAGTAGATGATGATAGACCAAATTTATATATGGAGCCAACATATCTAATATATACCCATCTATGCATATACATGTGTATCTTGATTTCTCTTATATGAGGAGTTCTCGCACTGTCATGGATGATTATGTAGGCATGATCATTAATTATGAAATTTCTTACTTCAAATCGAGCACATGCTTTAAATTCCTGCAAAACATTAATCTTAATTTTCATGTCAAGATTATATTGAAATGAGACTAAGTGATACGTGTTGAACTTGAAATGGAACCGCACAAAAACAATAAGGAAAATGATGTCTCCACTTTTGAGGGATAAAATGGAGTTTAGTGCAACGAAGCTAACCAAACAAAGATGTGGCCTGGCGAAGCAGCACGCACGAACACCCAAAGTTGACACTTGTCACCACGAATAACACACAAGTAATTAATAACTCCAAGAAAAATTATATTATCTATCTTAAACACTCCATTTAGGCACAAGTAATTAATTAATTATGAATTGAAGCCACGTGACCTCAAGATCGTTTAGATGCTCTGATGCTGCGCCTTCTTTCAGCAAAAAAAGATCCGTGCATGGTAAACAACTGAACGTGTTAAGGTCAACTTTGGAACTGACTAATTTTGTTCTGTATATAGGACCTTTCATTTTCTTTTGATAGGTCAATAGGGTCATGTATTCTTCGGTTGTCCATTTGGGACTTCTGAAGAATGATACAGGTGTATGTATATAGAGTTTTTAGACTACATACAAGTTATGTGATGCTTCACAAATTTGAAGATAAACTCAATAGTATAAAATAAGCTACAAAAATTTTATATATATATATATATATATATATATATATATATATATATATATTAATATATATATATATATTTATTTATTTATTTATTTATTTATTTATAAGACTTAAGAGTTTTAGGCCCTTTTTTACGAAAGCTTGATGCCCCAATACGGGTACTATATTCGTACTACCTAAAAAGATGTTCTGCCATGCGTTGACAAGCTCTTATATATTGGAAAGCCTATTTGTAGGTCAATCAAATTCAAACCGCAAGTAACACTTGCACACACAGCACGGTCTCTCAAACACAGCACAAACAGTTAGGTTCTAGCTCCCACTCCAACACTCCAACTAAAAATTCAGCTATTAAATGATTACTGACAATAAAAAAAAAACAAAATCAAACACGAGTTCTCATATTACCTCATATTAAACCCACATTTGAACAATTGCACATACATATCACGGGAATCATATTAATTGGGCTATCGATTCAATGTACTTAAAATTGAATTCAAACCCATTTTTGCTAGCCGACATTGACAACCCAGGCTATATATCAGAAAAACTAAATTCGATCCAAATTGGGAGAATAAAATTGAGGATTCAACCAAAGCTTACCTTGATATATCCTACACCCAGGATCCAGTCCTGAGGACTCCATCCCATCCCCTTCCTCCCCCATCTCCCATCCTCTGATCAAAAGAAAAAAAAAAAAAAAAGCTAAATTTTCCACATACAACCAAATATTTTTTAGTAGACTAACTGATGACAATTTTTAGCTAATTTAGTCTAGTAATTTTTAAGCAAACTCTTTAAAGTGACAAAAAAAAAAGGCAAAATCTTTAAGTAATACAATGAATTTTCTATAAGAACACAATATATACGTAACGCCATACTAGAAGAAGCGAAAAAAAAAAAAAACAATAATGCAATGCCATAAAAATTGAGTCTCACAGGCACAGATATATGGTTATAAATAGTTAAAAAGTTCCTGATTATACTGTATGAACGGGCCATGGTTTAGCTCTCATATTGAATTAAATTGAGTCTCTCATATTAACTTGTCTAATATGGGACAAATATGAGTAAGAGAGACAATGATGGTTGAGTTCCAATAGATTAGTTCCTAATTTATAACAAAAACTCATCCTCTCCTTTGTTAACTTATCCAACGTGGGATTAATAGGAGTAAGGGATGCAATGAGAAACTCTCTTTACTTTTCTTTACTTATTCGATGTGGGACAAATATAACATTCTCTATCTCATGTTTGTTTATAAAAATGATTGATTTTCATAATTATGTGATAATATAATATTTTTAGTTTAATATTTATTGTATGCATAAATTAATTTGATTATATTAGAGATATATTTTAATATATTTTATAATTTTTCTTATATATTTAGCATATGTATATTATATTTTTCTACATATTATCATATAATTATATAATATAAATACATATACAAAACTCCGATTCAACTCTGGTTGAACTTCAAAACTTTAAACCTCTTTTTTTTTTTTTACTTATTCAATGACCAGTGTAATTTTTAAAATATTATTTATCATAATACAAGTTAATTGGGATATATATATATATATATATATATATATATATATATATATTTGAGAGAAGTTAATAGCTAATTGTTTGTGATAATTGCAAGATTACATGCGTGTGATGATTAAGAAACAAGATGAAAAGGTGGGCCCATGGTGTTAAAAGTCACAAGAAATTTGTTGAAATAAAATTAAGATGAAAGAAGTACAGAAGAGGCTGATGGTCAAGGAAGGCAAATTAAGTGTGTTTTGTAGTGAACCGCATTCAGCAACTAAAGCCCATGGTCAAGAAAATATCTAACCTAAAAAGAGAGAACATAAAGAAGAGAAGATATGTTTGAGAAATGAAGAGAGAATAGTGTAGAAAGTGAAGAGGAGGAAAAGCATATTTTTAAAGTAGAATTCCATTTTTAAAGAATTTTGATCACTACTCCAGAAAAATTAGGGCAAATCTTTTTAAAAGGATTAATTTATTCATGTTTCTTTTCCTCCTATTTTGATGACGTTTTTCATAATTGAATTTATGTTTATAATTTTTGTGTATGGGCTAGAAAGCCAACCCCAATTGATGTGAATTTTCAATTTATTTGTCTTTAAAGATTATTTATTTTCATGATGATTGTTGGGTATAATTGAGATCGAGTTCAATAACACATGCCATGAATTGAATGAAAAAATCGAGAGATATCACTTAAATTTATGTAACAATTTTAAGTTTTAATGAGCTTTAAATCCAAAGGAATACACCATGTTTTGTTTTTAAAAAAAAATTCAAGGAAGCATTAGGTATAATTGAGATCGAAAGGAAATATTATATCACAGCTTCATATAACACTTCATGAATTGAATGAAAAAACTGAGAGATACCACTTAAATTTATGTAGCAATTTTAAGTTTTGGGGAGCTTAAAATCCAGAGTACTACACCATGTTTTGTTTTAAAAAAATTCAAGCTACCTCCTTGAAGATTTCATTGAAAAATGCATTGAGTGTTTATGTGTAAATGTGAAAATTTGTGAATGGGGAAGAATGAATTTGAATTTCATTCATGTTTGGGGTATAACTTACCTCTGTTATATTAACTCCTCGTGAGTTATTTCACCAGTCATTTTTAACTTTATGGGCCTAATGCATAACCATTGAAATATGTGACGTTTTTCCTTAACTCATGTTCTTGTGCTTTCTCCTCTCATACATTTTAAGGCAACTTTATGAACTGAAAATGCTAATACACTTGTTATTTATAAAACTGGATCGTTATGTTAATTTTAATTTTTGTGATATATTTATTGATTTTTTTTATGCTTTAATCACTTTAATATTATTTTAATTTTTATTCTTCTATTAATATTTCAAAATAATTATAAAGTTGGGCTTGTATCCTGTTTATTTATCTAAGAAAAAACTTATAAAGCTCCATTCCATCTTGCCGCCCTAATTTATTCATCCAAATATACCTTTCTCTTAAATCTATAAAATTAAACACATTTCCTTATTTAAAATGATTGTTTACTTTAAAAAAAATTGTTTTCTTGATAATGTTCTATTTGCCATTCAAATTAACTCCTACCTTTTTGAGAAGCACATATATCACAAGTAAACTCTTAATTTTTTTTTAAAAAATTAAAAAGACTAATTTACCCTAATAGCGACCAGATGTCACCATAAAAGATGCAAACTACTTTTGATGTCATTAGATGATTATTTTGTATTTTTTTAAAAAAAAGTTATATGTTATATACAAGTTCCTTCTAATTTTAAGAATTATCCCATAAATTTTTTTTGGTACAAATTGTCGACAATTGCAGGGACATTGTAAAATAATATTAAACGATCAAGAGGGAAGTGCTTATTTTATAAATTAAAATGGAAAAGTGTAATTAGATTGATAAATTATGAAACAACTAGGAATCAGTTTTCAAAAATAAATGAAAATTTTTACTTTATTATTAATAATATGTACACAAGTGCATGCTTATATTTATTTTTAATATTTAAAATATCTTTTAATAAGATAGATAAAATGAATGTCTTAAGAAAATTTTTATATTAATCTTTTGTCATAAAAATTCATTCTATCTAACTTTTTATCATAAAAAAATAATTACTTAACTAAAAGTCTACTGTAATCCACAATAGCTGTTTTTGGAACACTTTTAACTTACTAGACCTTTTTTTTTTTTGGGTCCACTTTATCAGGCTTTTTTTTTGGTCAGAAGATCGAAGGTGAAAAAGGCCGAAAGGCCAAGACCCAAGTCTTGGGTAAACATAGTCTGTCGTCCATTGAAACAATACTTATGTTTGACCCCAAAAAAAATCACAGAATGAGCATTTGTGCCTCCTACGTATATAGAGAATAAAAATCTAGATTGATAAGAGATGCTTGATGTATTATATATTTATTAAAAATGTATCTACAATATAAATATAATTTTATTATATAAAATATAGATCACTAAAATGTATGATAATACGAGTCCATTACTAGTGTCCGCAATTCTGAGAACACTTTTATTAATGATTACTATTATATTTAAATTTATCTTATTAGAGTTTTTTTTTTAAATTATTAATCATCAAGTTATTTTGAAAAGTGTTTGATAAGAAAATTCATATTAAATAATAAGATAATCAAGTGGTGTATGTCAAATATGAAGGAAGGCTGCCATAATTTTCTTCAATAAACGTTAATAATCTTAACGAAAGTTTCATAATTAACAAAGAGATTATTATAATATTAATAAATATTAAAATGATTATTTATCAGCGAGGATTGCTAAACCTCATGAACCAATTTTAATAGCCTCCATCCTATTATTTTAACATTATTTAGAGTTAATTATTTAAAGTACCTAGCTTCCTTCAAATTTTCTACAGCTTCTAGCTGTTGGGCACAAAGGAGATATGTAATGTTAAATTTTAATTTTAACTATACATATATAATTTAAGCGACTGCTATAATATATTTTAAATATATAGTTATACCTTTTGAAACTGACAAAGTAAAAATAATTACACCAATCCTTAGCAATACTTCATCTCAAATACCTTTTCCCTTTCCCTTTTATATGGGACAATACAGTTGAAGAAGAAACTTTTTCAAGAAGATCAGCAGTTAATTCATTGGAATTCAGAAAGTCTTCCCTCGGACCACAGAGGGATGGAGTTTTTCTTTTTCTTTCTACTTTTCCCCCCTTGTTCTTGAGTCTGATAATACATATATGAACATATTTTTATTTCTAAGCAAGAGTAATAACTTGATGATGAAGAACCCTCTGCTCATCTTAATAAAATAACGATGCCAATATCTGCGTTTCTGTTTTTTAACTTTAGAAAGGACTTAGTAGCTCCCATTCTACCAGCTCAGCGACACTCGGAGCGCCGCCACTCTCCGTCTGTGCTTTCGGCTCTCCACGGCGATTCTCATAGTAGTGATAAGCAGCAGCACCGGACAGCACTGCCAGTGTCAATGCCTGGGCGTGCATCCTGCGAACCAACGCATCAATTCATTGCAGCACATACTTCAGCACTCCACGGAGGAAAAATAGTTTCTTTTTTAGAAATAAAAGGAAAACTTGAACCCTCAAAGGAACAATTTATAGCTAAAAAAACTGGGGGAAATGTACCTGGCATGGATAAGCCTAAGACTTGGCTTCATTGGAGACCTTGTGCGTGAATAAGCCACTAGTGATGCTCCAATTCCAGAGGCCCACAGTGCCCCTTTAATCAAATTCAACACCCATTTCGTTAAAATCAAGTTGATCATCAACTATCAAATTTATGATATTATAGAGAGAAGGTTATTGATTATAATATATATAGATAGACCAAATTACCAATGCTAGCTAGCTTGTGCTCTGAAACCCAGGACCGAATTGCCTCCATGATGCTTCTTTAGTTTCTATTGCTCTGTGTTCTTAAAGTGGGAGGTGTTTTGAGAAATATGATAGTGAAGGCTGTGAAGCTGACGAGTGTCGTGAAGTGGGAAGGAAGGGAAACGGTTGGTATTTATAGAAGAGTGGGTGAGGGTTGAGATTGATATTTGTGAACTTTTCGTGCTTGGCGTGGCCCCTGGGTTTAGTGGGTGGGTGGGTTTCTCTCTGTTTTGTTGGAACACCGGAAGGATTAAACTAGAGGCTTTACGCTGGTTTTGATGTTTTGTGCTGCTTTTTTTCAACCTCTTGCTTTGCTTTTCTGACATGTGGCCGGTGCAGAGAGCCAACGGATTTGGCTGATTAAGAAAATTTAAAAAAAATAAATTTTCACTTATTTTATAATTTATTATTTATAAACATATTTTAACAAAAATCTAGATCAAAGTAATTTAAATTTTAAAAAATATTTTTTTATGATAAGTAAATAAAAATTGGTGTTAATGATAAGACCGAGTTGTATATTGTTAAAATTCTTAAATTCACGTGGAGTCCTTCAAAAAAAGACAATTTACAAGTACTAGGGGAGTTTACAGACTAGGTTTGGCATGGTTTGATCTCAGTCCGATGTTTTAATTGGATTAATGTTTTTTAATCTTAAATTTAACTTTAGATTCAAGTTCATGATCCAATTTGTATGTAGATCGACCAAGATTTAATTAAAATTGAATTGATTCGAAATTTAAATATAATATAAATTTTTATTTAAATAAATAATAAATTAAATTATAAAAATTTAATATTTAAAAATAAAAAATTAAAAAAATTAATTTTTTAAATATCTAAGTGGTGAAATGATAATATTGATATTAATTTTAAAGATAAATAAAATATGATATTTAAAACAATTATATACTCTAAAATTACGTTGAGTTAATTAAAAAATATATTAAATTTAAAATTTTAAATTGAAACCTATTTTAATTTTTTTTATTAATATTAAGCCTTATTTGATTTAAATAACTTGGACTGAAGTTAAATTATCATATCAAATTGGATAATGAATATCCCAAACAAGTACCATTACAAATTTTAGTTTGTAATTTTATATTAACTAATAATATAAATTTATATAAATTTTGTTTGTCAAATAAATGTTTTATATTTAAAATAATGATATATTTATTTTCTCTTAATGCAAAAATAATAAAATATACACAAAAAACTCCCTGATGCTATGATTCATCGCTTACCAAAATTAGTCGTGGTTTCCACTTTCCCGTGTGGATTCTGACAGTAACAGAGAGATCGGAATGAAAGTCACTTTTTTTTTGGGGACAAAGTAATGAAAGTCACTTTAATATGCTGTGTGCGGCGAAAAATAACGAGAGATACAAAGTATCATACTGGGTAGTGGGGATTGCGACATAATCAGTGCCTAATTTTGGAAATTTTTAATAGAATGATTTAATTTTTTAATAAATTAATTAGGTCTCTCGAATTTTAGTTAAGGGTATAATATGGGTTTGAATTAAGGTTTATAAATTTAATTTTAATTAAAAAATTAAGTAAGATAATTTATATTAAAAAATAATTATATTTAATTTTAAAATAAAAAATAATTATTTATTTTAAAAAAATAAAAAATAATTATTTATTTTTAAAAAATAAAAAATAATTATTTTAAATCAAACTAATTTTTAAAACTAGAATTACATTTAAAAAATAATATAAATGTCAAAATAAATAAAACAAAAAATAAATAAAAATTCAGCCTCTAAAAATTTATTTAATGAGATAAATATCTACCTAAACACATCTTAAGTGTTGCCAAAAAATGTATAATTTTCATATATATTTCTTTAAATATAAACTTGCTCTCAAGGGTGATGAAATGAATACAAAATATCAGATTCTGGAATCTTGAAAACTAAAACCCTTTAGGATCTTATAGTCCATCAATTACAGCAACCGAACTCCAGCACTTCACCAAGTTGTAATCAATCCAAGTAGTTTGTAGCAAGTTGTGTGTCACGGCTTTCGTCCCTTTCCTTCACATCTGCCTCTGGAGCTCCCCTATGTTATGTTTTCGACTTGAACTTAGAAGCTGTAGCTCCCAAACGTTATTACGAACAGCACATGTTTCTGCCATGGCGTGCAAATTGGCATCCATGCCATGCTATAGAGAATATTTTGATTATAAACTCAACTATATCTTCAATTTTGATTTTTTTATTGCCCCATCGTTATTAGAATTCTTGTCAAAATACAATAAGAAAAATTTTAACTACATCTTCAATTTTAATTTTTTTTTATCGATAATATTTTGATTATAAACTTAAATGGAAAAAATTAAGTACTTTTAAGCTTTTTAAGATAGTAACTATTTGCATTTTATATAATATTTGTATTAAATATTAAATAAACTATGAAACTGTTTAAGAAAATTTATATTACTTATATACAATGATATTAAGGTAAATAAAAAGAACATCGGATCAATGTACATGCCAGTATTTGACAATTCTTTAACGAGTATTGCTGATTGCTAAAATTTAAAAAAAATTAAAATTTTTGACAAAATTTAACTAAAATTAAAAATAATTATTATATGAAATAAAATAATAAAAATTACTTATTATTCAAAATTTAATAAGTATGTTAAATTATTTTATCAAAAATTTTTATAAAAAATTATATTTACACAACATTTTCATATTTTAATTACACTTACTCTACTTTTTCAGATTAATTAATTAGATATCAGCATCATCAGATACAATGATCCGGGAACAGGAAACACTTCAAAGTTCAATCTCTTTATTCAATTTTGTCTATTTATTCTAAAACCAGCTCTTGAAACAATGAAACTGCTCCCGGTCAACAAGCCCATTTGTTAAGAGGTAATTACATTAATTACTTTAAAGTTGACACTTATTATATTTAATATTTTTTTATTTAAAAAATTATATTTTCATATTTTATTTTATATATTATTATTATATTTTACATATTTATTTATTTGAGAAATATATAATTACTTGTTATATTTTATATATAATTCTTATATTATTATTATTTTTAAATAAAATAAATAAATAAATATAATTTTATAAATAAGGATAATGTCTATATAATAGACACTAACTTTAAAAGAAGATTAATGTAATATTATGTAATATATATATATATATATATATATATATATATAATATATATATATATATATATATATATATATATATATATATATGTGTGTGTGTGTGTGTGTGTGTGTGTGTTTTATTTATTTATTTAATTATTTATTTTAAACTTATAATAAAGTAGATCTTAAAATTCATCGATGGCATATTGATCTTAAGTTGAGTAACCCTCCAACGAGTTGCGGACAATTTTTATTGGATGATGTAGCTGGTGTATCTTCTCATCGTTCTGGTTTATATATATATATATATATATATATATATATATATATATATATATATATAAAAGATGTATTTATTGAAAAGAATATTTATTATAAAAAATAAAAAGAATAAATCTTGAATTTTAAATTTTAAATAAATAATTAAAATTAAAATAAAAAGTTATATAATTTTTTTAAGTAATTATCTGAATATTAAATAAAATATATTTCTAACAACTCATGTATAATTTAATAGTTTAAATTTATTATTTTTATTTTTTATGATTAATAATATTCTTATTTAATAAATAAATATATATATATATATATATATATATATATAAAATAAAGATGTAAAAAAAATAAAGTAGAATTAAAATAGTTTTAGTGGAATTAATTTTGAGATTAATTTAAAATTTTTTGGAATTAATTAATTTTTTTGAAATCCTGAGCAACTCGCTTTTTTTTTTTTTGTAGTTGCAGGGGAGATTGGGAGTTCGAGGCAAGTATCGAGTTCGGGTGCAGGATTCTCGGTATTACGCTTGCCATGTTGGCCACTTACCTTGCGCCAGCAACTGGATTGATGTCCTTACTTTAAAATATACTTGTTGTGGGCCTCAATTCTCTATTAAAGAGGCCCATATATGAATGTGGGCCTGAGCTTCCCACGCTGTCTGTGGCTTCTTCGCTGTCAACTGAAAATTCCCGTCTGGACCAAAAAAAACAAACTGAAAATTCCCGCTATTGGGAAGAAAGAAGAAGGAAGACGAAAAAACAAAAAGACAGAAGAAGCTTGTTCATCATGCTGCTTCATGGTCACACACTTTCTTCCCCAACACCTTCTTCGCCCATATATTCAAGTTCAACTGCTATGGGAAACGACACTGAGAAGTAACCATGGAAGCTCAGCGAAGACGATTGCTCACTCGCAGAAAGCCTCTCTCCGATTGCACCAACTCTCGCCCTCGCGCCTCTTCCCCCTCCTCCTCATCCACACCCTCCGTGCCCGTCAAACCTACCAATCCCAATCCATCATCGTCTTCCGCATTCAAGAAACCTGCCACCAAATGCAGCTCTGGTTCCACCTCTCGATCCTCCAACATTTCCAGGAGTCTCGATAATGCTTCCAGCCCTAGCTCTCTTCCACCACCCATTTTTTCTACGCCTTCTCTGCCGCTCGAAGCCTCATCTCTTCCCGGTACTTGAATTATTCTGGGGGCTGGGCTTCCCTTTTTTTTTTGTTTTTTTTTTCCAGTTCAAATTGTAGAAAACGTTTTCGATTTGATTTTGGACTATTCTTGAGCGTAATTCGTGTGATTATTGATTTGTTGCTTGAATTGTGATGTTCTCGATGTTTTCCCTACCATTGCATTGATTTACCTCTGGCTTCTGCGTTTTGGAGAGAGATTTAGTTTAATTCGAGTTGCAGCGATGCGTCTTTTCTATACCATTTTTCTTTTACATTTGCCATATTTCTGCATCGTCTTGGTGCTTTTACATTGGCGGACTGAATTCCAGATGGGTTTAGCTTTGCCACCAGAATTCTTGTATGAATTGATATTGTAATACTAGTAACTGTGATCATGAGTAGGATAGTAACTGTTTCCTCGATTTTTTTAATCAGTGCGCATTTCCATACTTTGATTTCAGGTGCTATTAATCGTGATGTTTCTGAGCCTATTTCGGTAGTCTGCGATGCAAGACATACTTCTGATAATGCTTCTAACCCTAGCTCTCTTTCGCCATCTAATGTTTCTACTTCCCCTGGGCAACCACAGACTTTCTCTGTTGCTGGTACTTTAACGATTCTCCGTTTTGTTGTTTCCTTCATACAATCATATTTGATTTGTCTGTAGCTCTGGTTCCAGCAGAAAGGGTTTTGGATTTGATTCTAAAATTTCGGGTTGAAAGTTTCTTGGTTTATGTGGTGAATTTTCTTAAGGATCATTTTTGCGGTCATACTTTTGTTGGTTCAATTATTCTGTACTCCATGTTGTCTTAATTATTGCATTGATAATTTGATATGCTTCCTGCTTCTGCAAATTAGATTGAGATTTTAGTTTTGTTTCGAGTTATAGATATATGACTGTTATATTTTCCATTTCTGGTATTCTTGCATCTTGTTGGTGCTGAAAGTAGTTTGGATCTCTATTTGTTGTATGAAATCCTTGTGGGTTAGCTTTGCTGCCATTACTGTGATTGTCAGTAATTGTTCTTACTTTCAAACTAATTCAATCAGTGTGCTCTTTTCATGCTTTGACCTCAGGGACTATTGATCTTGATGTTTCTGAGCCTATTTCAATAGTATACAGCCGAAGACGTACTTCAGATAAAAGGAAAAATAAAGAGAAGGCTGTGCCCTTTCCTCTCAGTAGCACACCCATTCCGAAGATCTCTAATAGTCGGTAATTATCCCTCTGTTTTACATAGTGACGTATAGTGTTACTCTGGAAGTCATATCAGATTTAACTAAACAACGGTAAAGAGAAAAATAGGAGAGTGGCTGTTTGAAATTCATGGAATAATATAAATACAAAAACATGCTAATCTATAATGGATCGGTATAAAAAAATTTCAATTCTTGAAAGAAGTTCTCTAAAACATTCTAATGGACGTTGTGTGCTATGTGGATTGGCTAAATTAGGAATTTGGATCTTGATTGAACGCTTGAAAAGTCTTTCTGTGTCTTTTATTTGACTACAAGTGAAGCTTTCCCGAAGAGATTTCTGATTCAGAATTTATCCCGTTTTGTTTCACCCTTGTCCTACTTTGTGAGAAGAATGTGTCATACCCTTGAAATTCCTGTTTCCTTCATTCCTTTGTTGATATCTATAATATAGTTGGACTGTGGTCTTAATTGAGTGAACCAAGTTTGATTCTTAGTTTGTTACTTTTATTGTCTCTTTCCTAAAGAGTCTACCATATAATTACTTGTTGTGTATGTTCCTTGTCATGCAAAGCAGGGAGAAAAGTGATGGGGTTGAAGGTGTGGCTTTGCCTAAGGTCAAGGCTTTAACAGTTCCTTGTAGGAAGGTATGTAAATTGACTGTTATGTTCCTGAGTTTCTGTGGTTCTAAGCAGAACTTCCAACTCCTCTAATTATGTGGATGTTAATTTGGTTATTCAACAAGCACTTGTTCTTTTCTGAAACTGTCCATGCTGAGAATATTGCAATAAATATTTTCCATAGATTGTATTTTAATGAAACTACACAGACAATTTTAGAATAAGGGAGGTCTATGTAATTTACTCATATTAAAAATATAAAAGTAATGTTCACTATATATTGCATCTGAACTAGTTTAACAGTTGTTAGAGTGAAATCAAATTTCAGTCTCAAACAGTTATTGTGATTGCCAAATACGCAGGATTTCTTGTGTCATTATTCTTTGGCCTAGTAAAAGCATTGAAATAGTGTATGCTTCTGTTTAATATGCTTCTGACAATTTCAAGTACTTTTCAGCTTCATATGCTTCTGTTTTCCCCTGCACATATCATATATTATTTTTGTAAAATCTTGCTTACTAATCATGCTTATATTTATCCACAGATGCCATAGATTCTGCATGGTTCTTATTTCTTAATGATAGGTTCAATAATGTCTTAATAGATATTTTGCTGAAGTGTTTGATGCATATTTGCTGAGTTTTCAGAGACAGCGTGCTGTGTCTTCTGAACAAGATGTATCCAAGGATGCCCTGCTGCAAGATTTTATTGAAAAACAAAAGGCCTACTTTAGCATGATTGATGAATTTAAACTGCCAGAGGAGGAGGTTGAATCTGTTGATGAGCTGGATTAAGTGGAAGAGATGTAATACAACTATGCAAGTATAACTAGCAGCTTAAAACTTTTTTGTTTTGGTTGGTTGTATAGTTGTGATGTCATAGTTTTCACAATGATGTAACTGCCACCTCTCTAGCCAAATATATTAATGTAAGTTCTTGATAATCTTTGTAATGGTCTAATGGGTAAAATTGTTTTACACTTACCTGTCAATTGTCCTTAGAATTCTCTCTTATTCCACTCGTGATAAATTTCTAGTTGGAGTGTGGTAGTATTCTTACAACCACGAATTTGTGATGCAAAGAGATATAAATTTTCTGGATATATAGCTAGATAATCATTAAATCTCATTTGTTTCACTTCTTGTTATTCATGTAGATGGGATATGCCTGCTGGTTCTGCTGATTGCTTATGTTGGCAGGGGTGATGAGGAGCTTGGCAAAGTCATGTGTATATACGTATAAAATCAGGTAGTTTATTGATGATAAACTAGTTCGCTTGGCAGTGAGAGGATCAACTTACTAGACATAATTTTGGAAAGAAAGATGGGTAATTAAATACATGCGCATATACATCGCTCGCCGCTGTTTAATTGACTTTTCTGCAATTGATTCTGATCTGTCCATTGCTTCCTGTGAGAGGCTTTATGCTACTCATTTTGACCATGCCCTCGGCAAAGTCTTTAAAGAATGCAGCTATATTGGCAGCATATTTCTTCACCAGATTGTCAGTAAAACTGCCATTGAACAGCTCCTGGTCGGAATGGAGAAGAACCTTTTTACTCAGCAAATTCTTAAAGTATAGATTATCAAAATGGGTCGGAGTTTGGTGGTCAAGGGGTTCCAGTATATTGTCATTTCCACTTCTGGGGCACTTGCTCTGCAGGAACTTGGCATAGGAGGCATCAATGTTGGAGTCATTGTAGATATGTGCTCGGAATTGTACGCATCTAGCCAGGCCAATGGTATGTGCCCCTGTTATTGAAGATACTCTCGAGTGAATTGAAACGTTACTTGGACATAACATGTCAAAATCAGATTTGGATCATGTAGTTTTCGTTAAAAATACGGCAGTGTCATGTTATGAGACAGAAAGATACAAAATACTTCTATCCAGGATTGGTGAGCCTCTGAATGAGAAAATTTGTCTCAATTTCTCAACATGATACTGTCATGTTTTTTATTGAAAAGGAAATGATCTAAATTTGCTAAAATTTGCTTCCCAGCACAACTTTGGAACAGGAGTGGTCATTTTTGGCAATAAATAGGTACAGCAAACCTCTTAATTAACAATCTTAAAATTTCTTTCTATTCTGGCACAGGCTAGGAATGTACCTGATAAAGCATCCATTTTAGCTGATCTGAGACATATCATCTAATACAGATATAGTATAGTACCTGAAAGAGCCACCAAGTCTTTCACTGAGAGCCCGTGGTTAGCGAAATTCGTTTTGAGAGCGCTTAGACTAAGAAAGGGTGCGGGAATGGACTTATTGGCCTGACTTCTGCTTGCTGTGGTAGAATCTTGTCTTCCCAAGCCTACTTCCCAAGAAGGGCCCCCTAACTGCAAATTCCAACAAGCAATGCCCCCGTCAAAGCAAATGTTTTTCCAAAAAAAAAAAAAAAGTACTACTTATTCAAGCTTTTTAAGGGCCATACTACTAATGGGGTAGAATATTACATGAACAACAGAGTCTCGGGCAGCCAGAGCAAGGATATCAGCACAGGACACCACCCCAGGGCATTGTTTCTCCACCTTGGCTTTAATGTCATCAACCACGTTGAATCCTCTAGCCGAATTATTGTTAGCTACTGCCGTTTTCTCTCCTATGAAGCTGCTTGTGTCGTCCAACAGTATTGATGCATCACAGCCCTGACCACATTGCATTAAGAAGGCAACTTTGGGTGTGGCAAGGGAGAGACAAAAGACTAACTGAAAGCCAAATTAATGTATATACATACTCACGTTTACAAAGCAGTCATGGAAATGCAATCGGAGCAGGGAAGCACCTATGCGAGTTTCGCGTTGAATGGCTTTTATTACTCCTTCCTTCACTATAGGCAACAGTTTCGGGCAACTGCAGGAGTAGAAGTCTGTAGAGAGCTTCTTGGCATGTGCTTCAGCAACTGCAGTTGCAGCAACAAGAACAAGCAGGAGAATGTAGTAAGAAGCCATCTAAGCTTTCCTGCGGTATACAAAAGCCAAATAACGTGTGTTTTCTCTTATAATGATATAATATGCAATGTTGGACAAATTATGGTACGTTGATTGTTCTGCATGTCTTTTCCTTTTCCTATTTTTTTTTATCTGGCCATGATTATCCTGAATATCAAAGAGGTTGGTTGAATGTTTTCACCTTTTTACTTGGGTCGTGTATGAATTTTATTTTATTTTATTTTATATAATAAATTAATGGGGTACAATTATTGCCTTGTGGAAATGATATTATTAGCAGTTTCAATCTTGTTCTCAGAAGTGTGTGCCATGAGTGTTTCGCTTTCACCCTGCATGGGTTGCTCGTATGGGGCTGAATGAATGTCGTTTAGTGAGGGAAAGGGTCCACTAAATGAACGGGATCCTGTGCCGTGATAGGGAACCCTCAAAACTTGTTTTGGGTTACAGATAATATATGTTAGAAGAAAGAAGTAGATGCCAAATTAATTAGCTCATTAGCGTCTTCCTAAATTGCCGAATCTTGCTGCGATGGTGAGTCATGACAACAGAATAGGACCTATAGAAACGCCAATATTTTCCTGGAAGCAGCTCGTAGGCCCCTTCAATGCGCAAACTGTGGAGGATATTGACATCTTTCTTGACTTTGAGTTATCTAATTATTGAGGTTAACGGTCGAATGGCTTTGTGAGGTGAAAGAGGGTGAATGACCGACTGAGAATAAATGGAAATTCAAGGAGAAAATACGTAATACTTTGACTGAATGAATGCCCATCACAAAATTACGAGAAGAATGATCTCTTGGAATTTATTTTGATTAGAGTCCATTGACAATTAATAAAGGATTCAACTAGCATGGAAGACGAGCATATAATAAGCCATTAGGTGTCTTAATGAAGGTTAATTCAATTATTACGTTCAATTCCTACGCCTTGGAGTGAGGTAACGTTTCATCCCCTTAAACTTTATTCTAAAAAAAAAAAAAATCCTACGTTTTGGTATAGCTTGATTATTGTTTTGACTTCTATGTTGGTTTGCCTGTGATATCCTTTTGTCAGTTTTTTTTTTTTTTGGAATTGTTGTTTAGTGGATTTCCATTCGACCTATTTTGTGATTTTTTTTTTTTTGGTAATTTTGTGATTACTGATTGATTGTGGTGATCTCTAGTGGGTGATTTTGTTGAATGTATCGTGGGTTTTACCCTCACATATTTTCACGTTAAAATTGTGGCATTTCTTCATTTATTTTCTGTTATTTGCTTATTCTGAGTTGTTGTAATATTCACCAGAACCATTTGTGATCCTGTTTAATTGCACAATGGGAAAACGTTTTATCGTATGTTACTAGTTTTGCTTCCAAACAGTGTGCTGGAGTCTGTTTTGCTTTTTCAACAAAGTGGTAAGTTAATGCAGACTCCAGACGCTACTTGACCCCAATACAAAAAAAAAAAATATGTTAAAAATAATTACTCCAATAACAATAGAAAAAAATTTAAAAGTTGGAAAAGTAATTTTAAATCAAATTATTCCATTTTATACAAAAAAAAAAGAGAATATATGAATCATAAAGATTCATTTTTTTGGGGGTTATTTATGGCTTTTTCTTTCATTTATTATCAATTATTAATTATTTCTAAATAAAATTGCAAACTCTTCAGTAAATATTAATGACTCATTAATCCAATTATAATCTCTCTATTAAGTATTTAGGCTCTGTCAGCTAATACCGTACTCTAACGAGTAAAAACTTATTCATCCAGACAACTTGTTATAAACTTCTATAATTAGAAAGTGCAGGACTTGAATCAATTGTATAAGAGTTACTATCATCCAAATATAGACAGGAAAAGAACAGCTTATCTTTTATCTTCTGCTTTTTCTTTTCGTTTTCTCCCTTAATCACAAATTAAATTTCCAAACATGTAATTAAAGTAAACAAATTAAATGTCTACGCACTAGAGACCTGTTATTATTGTCATTCACGCACAAGCTGGGTCGGTGTCGGTGACAGCAACGTTCTGTTGTCACAATTGCCGCATTTAAGTAAAGCTCAGCGTTCGACCAAAAAAAAAGAAAAAAATGACCCATGACTCATGAATTTGTTTGGTTATAAAAACTAGTGGCACATTTTTGTTTTTCATGGCCGTTTGTCTTATTGCATGCGTGTCAAACTGTCAATTATTAAGTCATATTCTGTCTGGGGTAGGGATGTCATTTTAAGCACCGTCGACTACATTTTCTTTGACGATTCATCCCATTCACAGGCAAATTCACTTTTCTGTATATCAATGGAGGATTTCACAGCTCCTTCCCACTCGATTTCATAGTAAATCATTAACGATTCTATTAGTAGTTCTTTGAATTGTAATTAAGGGTCTCATAATCATCCGGCAGTAACGTATTCATAGTAAAGTGCGCGTTTTGTGTTGCCGAGTGCTCAACACTTCTAGAATTGTTGGCCTTTCATAGTTTCATATTGAGAAATAAAACTTTGGTACTCTAGCTTCCCTATACATTGTTTTGACGTTAATTTACTAAGTTACATTAGTCAGTTTTTTTTTTATATGTGTATAATGACATAAAAATTTAAACTTATAACTTCTTATAAATAATATAAACTTTTTATCATTAACTCATTATCAGGACTTGTAACATTAGTTTACCTTTACTTGAGAAAAAAAAATAAAGTTCAGATAGTGAATGAAAGAGAAAGCCATAAATAAACAAAAAAGTTCCATTTGATTATGTTGTTGCTCTTAGTTATAATTGTGTTTTGGAATAAAGATATATTGTAAAATTGGAAAAAATTAATTTTTTAATACGTTAAAGAGTCCAAATGACTAGCTACTCACTTCAAACTTGTGTTTACTCAAAGAATAATATCGGAAAGTTCAAGGGTCTAATGATGATTAAACAGTTGAGACCATCTTATCTTATAAATAAAATTAATACGTTAATTAGTAAATCGACACAACAAGGTAGACGAAGACAAAGATGATGTGACAAATCCTTCTTATTATTATTTGTCTAATCAGACATAAATTAAAGTGCCTCTCTTTCTCTCATAGGGTTCCTAGCTATGCCCTTTTTCTTTCTCTCGCCCGCTTGAGTCTTGTGAATTATTCTTCTCCAACATGGTCCATTCTCATCTTTTCTCATTATATTGTAGATCTTATTATCTCTAGCGAGCTAATTGCTATCCGATGAAGTTATAGTTTTAATTTTTACTTCCTCCTGCAGAGTTGTCCGTAATTTTTCTTCAAATCAAGGGATATACCACAAGAAAAGAGTGATCAAAACACAATTTAAATTCAAGCTAATCGGGTTAGATAAAATTCAGTACTAATACAAAGTCAGATCAAACTTATGTCAACAAAATTATATTTGGTATTTTGATTGGGATCGTTACATTTTTTAGCTCAACCTTAGTTAAGATTATATAATTATATATTTTTTTAAAACACAATCTTTTATTTATTTTTAAAATTTGTAAAAATATTATAATATTATCACTTAAGTATTAAAAAAATTATTTTTAAAATTTTTTATTTAAAAAATTAAAATTTTATAACATAATTTATTAGTTAAATATATTAAAATTTAAATTATTTTTAAATTTTAAACCAATTCGATTTGATCCTTATCTTATTAAAATTACTTACAAACTCGAACATAATCAAATATATTCAAATATAGAATTCTCAAGCCTAGTGTTAAATCTAAACCAATAAAATTAGTTTGATTAAAATATCAAATCAGGACTAGATGGAGTAAAATCTAATTTAACTTAGGTCATAAACACTCCTAACACAATGTTGTGTAAGAAACTGCCAATTAATATTTGGAAGAAATGATTTCTCCTACAATGATGAAGTTTTATTATTCGGCAATGTACAAAAAAGAAGATTTATCTTAAGCACCGTGCCAAAAACAAAACACTCAATCATATTGATTAATTTTCCTATAAAAGGAAAAAAAAAAAAGGTGCTGTTAAACACCTCGGATGACATTGTTATCAACAATCGCTAGTGAGCAAATTACTCCTCGGCATGTCATATGTTCCACATTTTAGTAAAAAGTTAGGTGTCGGTGCAATCTCCATCTCTTATATATTAATACTTTAAAAAAAATGTTAGATGAGTATGTTGAGTCTTCATTCTGCCTCACATGGCGCTTTTAGCATATTGTTACTTTTTTTAATATAATTTTTTTTTTAAAAAGCACATCATTAATTGTTTCTATTAAAAAAACGTTATATTAATTTTAAGTCAATTACATGCTTTGCAACAGAAAAAATATGTATATTCAGAACGTGCTAAATTTTGATAAAGGAAATGCCTCCAAATGTGCCTCCCTGTTTAGTTTTTCTTTTTTTTTTTTTTGGGGGGGGGGGTAAAACCTGTTTAGTTTTTAACCTAATTAAAGGTTGTAGAAATTAAATTATTCAGATAGAATGAGAATCACCGTCGTCTAGTTAAATACATGATAGAAAGTATTAAATTGTTGGAGCAAACCATTAGCCAGATAGTTTCCAATTCCGCATCAATCAAAGTAAATGTTAGGGTTTAAAATGACATAAAGCTGATATAAAATTAACTAAAAATATATAATTTTCTTTATTCCGGTAACGATACATAACAAAAATTATAAAGTAAATTATTTTAACTTTTCTTGTATTTATCAATTTTTTCACAAATTTTTTTTTATTTTTTTAAACTTACACAAACTTCATTTCTTAAGAGAATTATGTGTAGTATATTTTTAACATATAAAAAAAATATGTATAAATATTTAAGGGATATATATTTGTAAATTTTTTAAAATATTTAAAAAAATATGTGTAAATTTTAAAAATAAATTTTTTTTAAAAAAATCAAGTAAATTAAAAAGAAATTAGAATAATTTACTCAAAAATAAAAAATATAATATCAATGTGCTTACTACAGACTTGGCCCTCAAATTTTTATTGGATATATAAAATTGTGCGAGACAATTATTCACATAATTTTATATTAATTTAAATATTTTATATTACAAATAAAATATTTCTGAAATAATAATTTTCTTCTACTGCAACTAATTACCTTTAGTTTCTCTGCTCTCAAATTTTCTTTTTTTAAGAGGATAGTATGAACTCTGGGCATTAGGCAACCCCTTAGGTCAAGCTAGCAGCCCAATTTGTTCTGGGCCAACCCAAACTTTACGCCAGAAAGGTAACCAAAATAACAGTGTTCCCGTTCCAAACAGATTGCAACTAATTGCAACGTAGAATATCGTAGAAACTGCTTTCTTATTAATATAGCAGTTATTATAATGAACATAGCAGCACTCTTTGCCATATCACCATATCTCTCTAACACATCAGCAAATTCTATCAACTTCTTGATAATTCTGAATGAAATTGAACTCAATTGAAACACGAAAATATTTTTCTTTTTTGAAAAAAGGTAATTCGATGATCTAATTAATAGGTGGTCAAATCTCAGAACCAAAAATGTAATTTAGGCACAAAATTATTATAGAAACTAAACATTGATGTGATTGAAAATTCTATATGATTTATGTTTAGCTTAAAGTCTCATCCCAATAAAAGAAAATCAAAATCGCTATAAGCTTCATGCTCTAAAGGATTGTTGTTTGAATTTGTGAGTATTGTTGTTTCACACTTAAGAATCCTTCTACATGTATTAGTATTATGTTCAAGTCTCATATTATTTAAAAAAAATTCAAGAGAAATCCTTATATATAATCATACTTATTGGTATAATATCTTATGATATAAGAATAAAGTATGGATTTGGACCTAACTAAGGCCAATTTCTAAAACAGGATGCTTAATCCCCCGAGTGGCATGATTGGAGAATTGGTTGTCTTTCAATTTAAAGAAGATTGTTTTTAACCGTTTGATTTCTCAAAAGAGAATTTTTACGACTTACTTATTAACTATTTAAAAATATTTACAAATTCTTAAAAAAACAAAATATACAATTATTAAGTTTTGAAATCAAAATTTTTAACTACTTACTCTCATATCTCAAGTCTAGGTATATGTCTGCAGAATTAAGCATTACTTTGCCTTCAAGCATGTTGTTTATTTCTCTGTAATTTATTATGTACTAATTAACTTTCACAGGAAAATTTAGAAGGAAGAGAAAGAAAATGGACTGATATGTACATGGACTAGTTCAAGTCCAGGTTACGTTGGTTCTATGCTTGTCCTCATCTCATTATTATTATTTTTTTTTGTCGTTACACAGTCTCCTTTCATTTTCGTTCTTCTTATTAGATTGTTTGATGAAGCAAGTCTAATTAGATATGCATCTTAGCTTACCCTTGTAACTAGTAAGTTACAATAAAGATGGTTACAATTATATCATGCTCAACTTAGTAAAAAAGTGAAGTCCTGTCATCATAATTATTTATAGTGACATCTTCAATTAATTATAATGCAGATTAATTGTTATGGGACTAATGCTACAGTAATATTGCCTACCTTACAATCACAATTATTCACAATTGCACACAGACTTTATGTTAAAAATTTAAGTAATTTTACTCGAAATTTTATGTTAAATGGTATTAAAATAAAATCACAGGTATAGTTGTGCATAATTATGATTGCAACAGTTGTATAAGACAAAATATTCAATTTTCATATGTGCAATGTTTGAGTTTATTAGAAAAATCTATCGGTGAGATGAGTTTATAATCAAAATCTTCGGATGCAGCAATCTAAGAATTATATAACTATACACGAGCCTTGTCTCTATCTCCACGTAAGAAAAAATTGATAGAGCAACAACTATATAGGAGCATTAAAGGAAAAATAATTAATTCTAGATTTACAGTACTTGAATTTATAACTTCATATTAATTTGCAAACTTAATTATATTGGTGGTTGTGTCTAAGTTCTGGTGGTTCAACTAATACTTTTTTCTTTTATAAACTCAAACGGAGTCGCTTATGAAGTTATGCATAATTATAAAATAGTTGTGTGACCATTCTTTAGCAATAAAAAAAAAAAGAGAAAAATTTAATTACCAAAGCATTAATAAAGATAGAAATAAAAGAAAGTAGACGAAAAATATTCACACAAAAATTTAAAAAATAAAAGTCACAACTATGAAATGTTATAGATTATATCTAATTTCATATAAAAGATTATTATTTTATCTAGGATAAAAATTTATACGAAATCTAGTGTTGTATTAAAAAAAAAAGGAATGCTCCTTTATTCCTTACTCTCTAGTGTTTAACTTCTCAATGAATCCCCCTGATAGTGCCATTTTTTATTTTTATTTTTTACAAATTTTATCTAGATTTATGATTACTAATATTATCGCCTGTAAGAAATATATATTAAAATAACGTGTAAAGATATGTAGTCTTCACTTGGCATTTTCTCCTTTCATAAATCCGAGTCAAATTGTTGGTGGTACCACTATGACCATCCTATTCATTTTTTTTTTTAATTTTTGTTGTCCTAAACATGGTATACTATAGATGACCATAAAAAATGTGCACTTAATCTATTGTCTTACTTTTGTCAAATGCGCTTTTATCCTCCTGTTTTTGCTGCTCTCATTACACTCTCATATCCTCAAAATAATTGAACAAAGAGTTGACCATGAATATAACAGCTTTAATACACATAATAAGGGCATGCTTTAAAATGTTACTGTAGGTGAACATGAAACGATTAGAATGCAGGAATCTATTGAGTGGAGCTGGTTAGCTAGTGTCTTTGATTGGTTTGAATCTGGTGGGGCTGGTAATGTATTTGATGGGCTTTGGCTGAACCTGCGAAGCTTACAAACATGGGAAAGACCATCATCATAAAAAAAATTGGGTGCTGGTGCACTTTTTCTATAACACTCTATACCACTAATTAAGCTCAGGTTGGTTGACCCATTGCTTACACCATTTCCATGGTGCCTAGACTTCTTTATGGGTTGATTTGAAATTAATAATTTTAAATTTTAATTTTATTTATAAATAAAATTTTTTATTTAAAAAATTATAAAATGTGAATTGAAAAGATTTAAAAATCTTTAGAAATCTCATAAATTTTAATTAAGTTATTTTTAAAATTCTATTAAAAATTAGAGAATTTGAGTAGATCTAGGTGAAATTTATTTAAATTTATTTTTTTACTCTTAATCATTTATTTAGAAATGAAAGAAAAGATTTATTAAAAGAAAGGGTAAAAATATAAATTTTTTAAAATGAAATCAATTCATTTCTTTTTTTGTTGTATTTCAAATATAAAATTTGATTTCTAAATCAATTTCAAATCATAATTTTTATAATGAATTCTAAATACAAAAATTAATTTAATATAACTTAAATTAATTCAATTCAATTTTAATTTTTATAATTTTAAACACACCCTATTGAATTTGTGATTGGAATTTAGATGTCAAGAGTATCATGAAACAACTATAAGAAGTCTATAGCTTAACAAGCTTTTTGTATCCAACAGCCTTCGAAACTTTTATCACCAACCAACTTGTTTCTTAATTTCGCACCTATCAAAGATTCTATTATGCAAAAGTACGTAAATGATCTTATATTTTTAATATATTCTCTTATGCAAGAGATTTTGAACTTGAAACACCTTGATTATTTAGGCATAAAAGTTCTAATATTATAAACTAATTATTCTAAAAATTTAAAATATTAAATAAAAGTAAGTAGATGATTTTATATTTATAACAAAGGGTGATTACCGATTCCTTTCCCTGGGAGAGAAGATACTGGGCTCCTGTCTACTTCACCATTGTTATCTCTAACTTTTTGTCATCCATCCTTGCCAGTTGTAGATGCTGCTCAAATCTCAATTTGATGTTTCAATGCAACCATGATTGATACATTAGCTGCGTGACAATGACACAGTATCTCTGTTACCCATTTTTTATAGATAATGATTTACTTAAAATCGGGCCAAAGAGCACACTAGCACACGCATCCAAAATGATTGGCAGCAAAAGAGGACAAAAAACATAGAGCCTATGTGATTTAACTGTTCAGCTAATACCGCATAGCGAACTTAGTACGTAAAGGCAATATATGCTTAGCTCATTTGGTCACTACTAAGGGGAACAATAGTGTTGGAAGTGCATTGTTTTCAAACTATTAAAAGTTGGATTAATTATATACAACTACATCATTTACCAAATAGATTTGAAATATCTTTCCGTAGCTTGCAATTGCGAAGGAGATCCTTGCTTGGTCACCCCCGAATGTAACCTCACTGTGAGGGAACAAGCCGAAGATATTGATATATATGCCCTCTTCTGCTATAGGGAATTATTTTGTCATGAATCAACTCTTCCATAAGTTTAGTGAAAATAACAAAGATAAAACTCTTAACTACTTGATAATAGAGGTTCTCGTAATATGTTACGGTCTAATTATCCTAAAAGCTTAAATTATTAAGTAAATACATATAAATAATTTTATACTTTTAACATAATTTTTTGAGTGGGAGCCAGAATGCTATATGTAGATGGCCTTTCAGCAAATTTATAAAGGTGGGGCTTAAAAGTTAAAAGTGTGACCAAAGTTTTGTCTGGTGGTACTCGTATATATGTCAGACGTAGAACTAGTTGCTTTTAGTCTGTTTCTGCATTTCCACTGCCAGAAGGGCAGACATACTCAAGTTTGGGACCAGGTTTTAGCGGTCCAACTAGTTTTTGGACTTGGGAAGGGTTTACGTCGCTAATGTATTTGCCCTCAATGCTATGCAACAGCTTATTTGCATCTGAATCTTTTATCCATTTATGCAGTGGCACATACAAAAGATTTGTTCGGTGAGAACATACAATATATATAGAGAGCGAGCAAACACTCGTGGAAATGTAATTCATTAAAAGATACAATGACATTAATTTAGTTATCCAAAAAAAAGTAACATCAATTGTTTATCATTATTAGATTTTTAATCACTCAAGAAAGTTGAAAGGTGGTGAAGGAGTAGGCTTTTAAAATTAGTGTTATATGCTTAGTATTTAGGAATACAGAGACCTTTTGATTGCTTCTGCTTTTGCTTCTATTGGTGTTTTTTGCAGGGGTTATAATGGATGCCTCATCTTCTCTCTTTTCATATATTCCTATAACCTAGAACTCTAAATAAATTGTATTCAAATACATGCATATTTTGGGTTAAATTGATAGTGTTTATTTATGATTTGAATTATATTTAAACTTTAGCATTTAAGGTTATTCAACTAGCCTTGGGCATTAAAGAATATCTATGACGAGGGATGATTATCAAGTGAGACTATTAGTTCAATGAGATATTTAAACTTTTGGACTTGAGAATGCAAAATCTTATTCATATTATTTGAACCTGTTGAGTCAATCCACATTGACATAATAATATACTTTTATATTTGCTAGGAAAGCAATAACTTCATTATAGCTCCAGTTCCCATAATATGCATCCACCCCAGCCTTTTTGACACAGTAATAAAAATCATAAAGACAGATTTTTGTTGCAATGTCGGTTAAAGGAAAAGAGAAGCGATATTACATAGAGAAAAGTGATAAAGACAGACTTTTGTTGCTATGTAGGTTTATGCAGAAAACCAGAGGCGCAAGATATACACTTAAATTATTGATCGACGATCATTGACTCTGAGTAAACTTGTCTGATGGGATTACAACAATAGTGGTTAGCCCTTTAAATGGCCGTGTGTGAACTGATCATCAGAACCATGCAAATCTTGCAGTACAGTCTAAAGCAGGTTGCAACTGCAACAAGCTAATATTAAATTGAGTGACTCATGATGAGGGAGAAAGGAAAAAAAGACAAACTCTTTACAGTGTAAATCAGCAACAATAAGGGGAATAAAAAGATGAAGAAGAATTAATATGGCAGTATATATATTAGAATAGCATCGACCTGTGAGATTTTTTGTTATTGAGTACTTTGAGGAAAAATCAGCTTTCCTCATTAAAGCTCTTATCACCTTCAGGCCTTTATCTAAAATGCAGCCAGTAACACGATGTGGTCCACTGCCTCTGTAAGACATTATTGAGTGATGACAAAAGGTCTAATGTTTATGTAACAACTAGCCACAGGTCGTTGTGATTTCTGAGTTGGAATGCTGGGAAAACTCAATGCTAGCTAGCTAGGAGCTAGGAAATGACAAATAGGTCCGAAAACTGATATAGATCGTTGCTCTGATAGCTATAATATGGACAAGCAAGCAACTATAGTCTTGGAAACAGGTGCTACACTATTGATGAAACAGAGATCTTTGCTTTGGTACCAACTTGGTGCTTCTGTATATATGGCAATCTTTCTCTTTTGATAAAGGAAAGGAATAATAAAAGGGGGGGGGGGGGGGAAGGAATCAAAAGGATATTCTGGTTGTGGACACCCCATCACCGTGTCCTATGGCTTTCACCTGATTCCTCTACATTTGTGAAAAGAATCAGCGAAAAATTAATTATCTTCCAAATTGTGCAAGTTGATTAGAACATTTATATATATAAAAAAACAAATTCTTTTAGTAATATATGAATATATATTTAAATTAAATCATAATATAATATTTTTTATATTAAAGTTAAACTCTACTTATAATCAGACATTATAAGTTTAATTCTACCATATTGGTTCCACCACCACTTGAGTTGAAATAAAAATGGAGCCGAAAATGATGTTGGTGATATTATCCCATGTTGTGATAAGACAGTGAGAGTAGGGTGAGGCCAGTAAAGGATTTGACAACAGGATCGAATTTAAATATTTTTAAATGTCTTTAATTTGGTTGTTGTTAAATTTTTTTATTAATGGACAAACTATAAATATTATTATAAAACTCATAGCATGTCATGTTTAGAATGAGTAGTCTCCCACTCTCACTCAACTTTTCTTTTTACTAAATAAAGTGATAGTGGGGTGGGCGCAAATTGGTCCTGATGTTTTCGTTGTGCTTAGAGTTATATTAATTAATTAATGTAGTGGAGGCCTCAAAAACGAGTCTCCGCAGAGAGGGAGGTCGTGGTTGGAACAAGGTTCTGAAAATTGAACCGGTTATTGAATCGGTCGAAGTGCTGATTTAAAATTTAATGGTCGAACTGTAGTCGAACCGGAATATAATTAAATATATATTAATATTTATATATAAATATTAAAATATTTATATATATATATAATTATTTATATATTAATAAAGAGGAGAAAAGAGAATATTAGGATGCAAGATGTGGTTGTAGATAAGATTATTAAGATAATGAGAGTATCATTCCTCACTCCTTCCTTTCCTTCCAACCCAAACAAAAATTTTACTGTCTCACTCTGACTCAGCCGTCATGACGTGCTAACTCTCCCAACATGCTTCCTTTCTTGTTTTTCCTTTAACAACAATTTCAAAATCCACTTTTATTTTATTTTATTAATTAATTAGCCAAAAATCTCTCAAAATAACCCTTTTTATTTTGTTTTCTTGTTTAAAATCTTGTTGTTCTGTTGTCTGAATATTAAAAAATTGTCTCAGAACCGGTTCAGCTTTCTTGTTCTCTTGTTCTTCACTTCTTCAGTTCTTCTACAGAACCGACGCCACCGACCACCAAGCAGAAACGATTCGATTCGATGACGCTAGCCAGCCACCTCGAACAAGCACGTTTTCCCGTCGACGCGACGCAACCCGACCTGAACGGCTCGTCGTCTTTTGAGTTTCGACGCGCTTCCGCAGCCTGGTACCTTTCTGTCCTTTCGTCTTTCGTCTTTCGTCTCGCCGCTCCTCTCTGTCTCTTTCCCTTTCTTTCTCCTCCAACCCAGATTAAGATCCAACCCACACCCCAATCGCCGTTCTCCGATGGTCGATTTGCGCGATTCTCCCACTTCACCGGGGATGGACCTGATTCGCCGATTGAAACTCGAACGCGGTTGTTCCCGGCTTCCCTCGAGCGAAGCAGTTCGGCACCGACGACGTTTTGCACTTTTTTTTTTTTGTAAAATCCAGTGCAAAACAACGTCGTTTTAACATAAAAGGTTCAAAAAAAAAAAGATCAGAACCGGGAAACCTTATGGACTGGCGCTTTGAGACCGGTTCACCGGTTTGAGACCGATTCATCGATTTTTGACCCCACCGGTTCTGAGAGATAACCTAAACCAGTGAGGGAACCGGTTCCCGGTCCGACCGGTTGAACCGGCTGGTCCAGTTTTCAGAACCTTGGGTTGGAGCCTTTCAATTCTTAGTCAATGATTCATCAATCATCACTCGTAACTCACAACACTAACACAATATGTCACAGACACTCACAAATATAAAACAAAATTTATGAAAAATTATGTAATATTTATTATAACTTATATAATTATTCAATACGTGTTATATACAAATTTTTAAAAAATATTCGTAGTTCATAGTTAATAAATATGATTTAACATTTTGACCTTTTTTCTTTTTTGTAATTTTGTACTTTTTTAAAAATCTTTTTTCACTTAAAAAATAATAAGGTTTTAATTGTCGAGTGAAATTACATTACTTTTCACTCGATCGAAGTTAACTTTCTAGAACATGTAGACTTTATTTTTAATTTAATAATATTATTTATACCAATTGTAAAATAATTTGCATATAAAGATAAGTTTATTTTTCTATAAAAAATACCATTCGTATGTAGTATTTTAAAAAATAATCCTACGTAAAAAATTAATATAAATAATATAATCTAGTACATCTACAGGTTGCGACTTAAGAAAAAGGGACAAACTAAAGAACAAGTTGAAAACTATTTTTCTATTAAAGGCGACAACGAAGGAGGAACAAGGACATTATCATAGAGCGAGACAAACCATTTACTGTAAAAAGCAATTGGCACCAGAAATTTAGGATAGCTTTTAGGCAATTGCTTTTTATAGGCTTCGAGCTAGAAAATGGCAGAAACGTATTTTACGTATTGTTGGGATTCCTGCAACCTGCGGCACATATTACTACCACCTTAATATCTAACCATTAATTTCTTGATATGCACAATACTAAGATTAAAAAAAAATATAGTGTAAAACTTGATAAGATGTTTGGACATATAATATAAGTTTAGATACCTTATATCCCTTATTTTATTCTCTAACATCTTTAATTTCTTCTTTTCACTCATATCGAACACATTCTATATTTAGTTATCTATTTAATTAATAGTTTTTTGTATATCGATAAATATATTATTAATTAGCTTAACTGACGAAATCTTTTGTAGTGGATGCAAGGACTTTAAAAGGCTTAAATTTCCAATATTTATATATATAAGCGCTCTTTTTGCAGTACAGTATTAGAAAAAAATTGTATTTTTTTTTATAAAAGTTGCAAAAATCATAATTTTTTAATAAAAGATACAAATTTTTTAGCGAATGTTATGAATGACAAACATATGCACCATTTTTTTAGTTGTACACTATAGTAAACATAATTTATCAGTTATACGAAAGTAAATTTAAGGCTATATGTTGTGACGGTTCGTACGTGCGAGTCGGATGATTTTACTAAGATTCATTTGGTTGTCTCCTTAAAAATATATATGAAAAGTTTAGGAATAGATTTGATGTGAAAAGTTGTTTGAAAATTTTTTTTTACTATAACTTTAAAAAGATATAGTAAACTGACTCAAACTTGGAGCTTGTACGCTATATATATGGCTATCAACACCACTTTCTTTAGCAGTGATCTCTTTCTCAGTTAATTTCTTTCTTCTTTGATATATCACTCTGCTTCCATTGTCCTTCTATTCCTACAAAAATCTCTAATGGAAGCCAAAGCAAATGATACCCGAGATGGTACTGTTGACTTCCGTGGCCAGCCTGCGGTTTCATCTAATACTGGCAAATGGAAAGCTTGCGTTTTTCTTGTTGGTGAGCATATTAATTAGTTTCTAACCAAATTTATTCCCTGTAATAGCTTTTCTTAGAATCTGCACTGTTTGAACTTCACTATCTTCAATCTTGAAGATTTTGTTCGCTGACGAAAAGGAAAAAAAAAAAAAAGAATTTGTAAGTCCTTAATTACGTTATAACTGATAGATGGTTAAGCAAGGACCCTATTTTCCACTTAAGGTTCTCGTTCTTTGAGTCCCGTGCTGCCATTCATATTTGACTCCATTTTCCAGTTAGTTTAAACTGAAGTCTAAAAAAGTATATGACAACATTTTTAGGAGTCTTCATACTGCTTGTGAAAAGGTACTAATGGCGATTTCCGTGGAGTTATAGCATGGCAATAACAGAGTTTCCCGTTCATATAACATGATGAAATGCTTGGGTTTATGACATAATGTTGCAGGCTATGAAGCATTTGAAAGGATGGCCTTCTATGGAGTTGCTTCCAACTTAGTCAATTACCTTACAACCCAACTTCATGAGGATACTGTTTCATCAGTGAGGAATGTTAATAACTGGTCAGGATCTGTGTGGATAACGCCAATTCTTGGGGCTTACATAGCAGATTCTTACTTGGGTCGCTTCTGGACTTTCACTCTGTCATCTCTCATTTACGTCTTGGTAAGCTAAGATCTATAACTGCTAATCTCTTTAAGTACAAAAACAAGGGTTCTAATCTAGAAGCAAGCAACTTCTCTTTCTTAGCCATGATAAATTGCGTCTACTTTTATCATCTTTATCTTGAAAACAGAGGAGACCACCTGTTTGGACTATATTTTACGTTAACTACTCCCAGTTGGACAAAGGCCAAACAATTTCATTGTTTGAACTGGTGTGGGACGCTAAACTGGCTATATGTCAAAGTTATAAAATTATTTATATATCTTTATCTAATAACTTAAACTTTTAAAATAGCTTTTGTCATGATATTAGAGCCTTCATGATTAAGTTGTTAGGAGTTTTATCTTTATTGCTTTCATTCTTCACTATTAAGTCGAATTTAGTATAAGATAAAATGGATTTGTACATTATCCATACTTTAATTAAGCCCAAATGACTCTTGCATTAGGTGGTATATAAATATATAAAAACTATTTATATGCCTTCACCTAATAGTTTAAATTTTTAGAATAATTGATTCTTGACACTATATATATGATTTGTCCACTGCCACATTTCAATATGATTATTTATAATTCATATGGCCCATCATGAGATTATTGCCTAGCCTCATCCTTGAATATGGAAATGAATATAATCGAATTAAAGGGGATTATCAAGATTTTTGTGTGGGATTTGAATGCTCTCTTTACTTCTAATATAATTTTTATTTTAAAATAAAGACAGACAAAATAGCAGGACTTTATTTAAGAATGTAAAACTTAAAAAAATGAGTCCCTATACAACTTGTTGTGTCTCTCTTTTTGCAAAAAAAAAATAAAATGAAGTAGTCATATGGGGAGATACTAATAGAATTATAGGCAAATCCTTTTAAATTGGAAGTCTTAAGTATTACCATGTCATTAGAAGTAACAGCTTGACTTTTAAAGCATTTATGCGCGAAAATTCATTTTAAATGGTTACCTTATTTGACCCTCGATTTTGTGGTATATTGGCGGTTTATCATATCATGTCTTTTTGGTTTGGGAACCCGCATCTTGTGGGTTCAAACCTTGTGGCAAAATGTATATTGTCACCGTATTTAATTTCTTTTTTTTTTTTTATAATTGCACATATGTTTGTCAAACCACCTCATGCACTAGTGCCTCTACGCATCACAGGGGATGACTCTTCTCACTGTAGCTGTGTCGCTCAAGAGCTTGAGGCCAACATGCAACAACGACATCTGCAACAAGGCTTCCACCTCACAAATTGCTCTTTTTTACACAGCGCTCTACACTATAGCAATTGGGGCTGGTGGAACAAAAGCCAATATCTCAACCTTCGGTGCTGACCAGTTTGATGATTTTAATCCCCACGAGAAAGAGCTCAAGGCCTCCTTCTTCAACTGGTGGATGTTTACCTCATTCTTAGGTGCTTTGATTGCCACTTTAGGGCTGGTGTACATTCAAGAGAACTTGGGATGGGGACTAGGCTATGGCATCCCAACGGTTGGTCTCCTATTGTCCCTGGTCATTTTCTATGTAGGGACGCCAATATATCGCCACAAAGTCAGGACGACCAAAAGTCCTGCCAGAGACCTAATTGGTGTCCCTATTGCTGCCTTTAGGAACAGAAAACTCCAAGTCCCTAGTAACCCCTCAGATCTTTATGAGCACGAGCTGCAGCATTACATCAGTAGTGGAAAACGGCAAGTCTGTCACCCTCCAGCTTTGAGGTCAGCACAATTGTTCCTATTTTCGGTTCCTAGAACTCTGCTTCTTTTTTTTCTGAAATTGCCATTCAAAAACATATATATATTTCTTTTTCTCCAGGATAGGGGGATGCCGATGTGGGGATGAGGGGCTTTCTCAATTTTTAGAGCTTAAGCTGTTTGTACTTCGCACTCAAATAATTAGAGAAAGGACAGAAATTTTTTTTTGACAGCAACACAATTTCATAAAGATAATTGAGCACAAAGAGCATATAAGTGGTAGGGGACTGATTTAGGTGATTACTGATTCACAATTCAGCTGACATGGCTCATGGTATACTACTAGTAGTAGTGGCCTGGTGGGGTAATATACAGTAAAATTTGGAAACAGAAAAAGGCTTTTTCCATCTTTACCAAACACATCAATTTGGTATCGAATCTAGAAAATGGTCCACTGTGTTAGGATTCCATACCTTGGCCAAGGCAGGTCTAAAGGAGTTACTATTTAGTACAATTTTATGTGCATAACCAGGAAACCCACCATTTGAAGAGAAAGTGTGGGGCTCTTTCTGAGTTCTGGTAGATCATTCATCTCAATAAATTCCTTCCATGTGCACGTTCATAGTGCTTCTTTAAGGCCATCTTAAATGACTAGTCACGGTCAGCACTAGTTATCACCATCTTTAAGATATTGTATGCTAAACAAACTATACTCTCCACTTGCATTCTTGGTGCGTCGAGAGACACGTACATAGGATTAATCCATTGCCAGAATAATGGAACAGTCACTACTGCGCTATGGACAATGACCAATTTTGTTATATAGTTCATCAAACAAACAACTGATTAAGTGTACAATGCAATTTGTGTGTTTAGGTTTTTGGACAAAGCTGCAATCAAAGAAGGCAGTAATGGTTCCGCAAGAGCACCATTGACGATAACCCAAGTGGAAGGAGCAAAGCTTGTCTTGAGTATGGTCCTGATATGGCTAGTAACACTGATTCCCAGCACCATTTGGGCACAAATCAACACTCTTTTTGTAAAACAAGGCATCACCTTGGACCGAAAGCTTGGTCCTCATTTTCAAATTCCAGCAGCCTCTCTTGGGAGCTTCGTGACCCTCTCCATGCTTCTCTCGGTGCCAATGTATGACCGGTTTTTCGTGCCATTCATGCGCCGGAAAACTGGCAACCCCAGAGGAATCACGTTGCTTCAAAGGCTTGGAATTGGATTTTCAATCCAGATCATAGCCATTGCAATTGCTTATGCAGTTGAAGTTAGAAGAATGCATGTCATAAGAGCAAATCACGTAGTTGGCCCCAAAGATATTGTCCCCATGAGTATATTTTGGCTATTGCCTCAGTACGTTCTGATTGGGACAGCAGATGTGTTCAATGCCATTGGATTGCTAGAATTTTTCTATGACCAATCACCAGAAGACATGCAGAGTCTGGGAACAACGTTCTTCACAAGTGGGATCGGTGTTGGGAACTTCTTGAACAGCTTTCTGGTAACGATGGTTGATAAAATTACAGGGAGGGGTGAGAGAAAGAGGTGGATAGGTGACAACTTGAATGACTGTCACTTGGATTATTATTATGGGTTTCTTCTGGTCCTGTCAACTGTCAATTTAGGAGCATTTCTTTGGGCATCAAGTAGATACATCTACAAGAGGGAGACTAACCGAGTCAAAGAGGGTCTTTGTGTTCAAATGGAGGGCAACCCAACTTTGGACGCATCTATAGGTTTACAAGTATGAAAACTAGGAAGCTAGGGCAAGTTAATGATATAAAGAGAGTAATGATATTTACAGAATAATTTTTTTTTTCATAAATTCTACATAAACTAATAATATATATGGTTGTGTTTGAGTTTATTTGGCCCCCATTCAATTATTTATAATTTTAGTTCTGTTGGAGCCAAATAAATCCACATACGTAAGTTTGTGTAGGATTTATGAAAAATTAATATAAATATCATTACTCCACCATATATATGATATTTTTGTAAAATATATATGTGTGTGAAATATTAGTTTTTATTTATTTTCCTCATGAATTGAATGTTCAAATGTTGTATGTTTCAATCTTCTTTGGCGTCTAGTATATATATGTATAATTAGCAGATATAATATTATCACTTTTATTGGATAAGGATTTTTTCTTGTTTCTAATATTACTGTTGACTCTTATAGAATTTATTTTCACATTATATTAAAACAATAAATTTATAGAGAAAAAGGTTTATGTTTCTGCGGTCTGAAATGTGTATGTTTCTGCCGGCAGAAACAAATTAAATGAAAGAAAATGTGTAGTTTAGAAAAAAATAAATAAATGAAGTTGATAAGTACGTTGTTATTTACTTATTGACAGATTAAAATAGTGTATACAATAATTGAAGAAAGTTGAGCTGCCGGAACCATGGAGAAGGAACAACTGTAGTATGGTACAATTCCAATATTAGAAGGACGTACAACAATTGAGGGAGCAGCATTTTTACTTTGAAGTGATGATGTTTTCATCTGTTTCATGGCTGAATTAGAACTAGAATGTATTTGTGAAGTGTTTAACAGATAAGAGATAGAATTTTAAAGAGCTTGACCTCCTCAGAAACTCAATCCTTATAGCTGTAAAGTATACACAAAAAGGGTTGCGAATTAATGAACCTCAACCAGCTTTATTTCTCATTCGCAGCAGAAGGTTGAATCATTGGAGTGTAGATAGATCTATATATCCGATATGATGAGTCTCTTATCTCTATATATAGACCCATGGTGGAAGCATGCATATAGTTATTTGTTGCTCTGTGACGGTCTCTCATTGGTTTCTTGAATGTGTTTTTGACCAACTCAACCCTGAAAATGGTTTGAGTTGTCACATGCATGAGGGCTTAAGAATGGATTCTCGTCTCTAATACGTCGTCTCGTGCAAGAGCTAACTATTTTACTTTGGCTTGAAATGTTGACATACATGCATACTTTACCTTACATTAATTAAATTAGTTAGCTACACAATAAAAAAAAAATAGTTAAAATTTTTGACAAAATTTAATTAAAATTAAGGAGGCTTAATGAATAAAATAAAGTAATAGAAATCATTCATCTATTCCAAAATTTAACAAACACGCAAAATTATTTTATCAAACTATATAGTACTATTTAATTTAACGAAAAAAAAAGATGTCTTGCAACGCCTCTCTTGAAAAGTGGGGAGTGCTTAATTACTAATATTTCGTAGGGCCTCTTCCCTCTTCTCCCTTCATCCTTCATCCTTCATCCCCTGCTCTACCGTGGGTGGTTCGCTTCTCACCGTGAGACTGCTCACTCTTCTACCCTTTGTGGGAGCTGTTGTGCTCTAACTACCTTGTTCCTCTTATGATCTGCTGCACAGATACGCATAGGGGTATTGATATGACACCGATTTAATATGAAGATATAATTTTCTAAAAAAATAAGAATATGAGTGTTAATTTTTTATAATCTAATTATGTATTAATATACTATTAAAATAATTTGACTATTATATAACACTTATTTAAGAGTCAATTTTTTTTAATAATATGCTAACTGCTAACATATTATTAGATGAAAGTATAAACATTTACACTAATAATGAATTAAAATTAAATTTATATAAAAAAATCATATATATATATATATAATTCATTAAACACAACGAAACATATAAAATTATAACAAGATGTTATTATTAAATAAGAATTAATAGTTATATTATTTTATGATTGAAGGGAAATAGTGAAGATAAAAGTTTTTTATTTTTAACTTTAGTAATTACAGATATAAGAAAAGACTAACATTAAATTTTTGTAAGATATCTAACTTGTATTAGTACAAAAATTTAAAAATAAATAATAAACAATAGTAAAATGCAGACTAATAAAATCTAACACTGTTCAAAAAAAATCCTATATGGATATATATTCAATACCAATAGGAGAGATATTTTGAAGTATACGTGCTTCGTGCCTCTCCCTATCACCCTTAATTGTACCGTCCCTCTCTCCGTAGTCTTTGTGACTTTGTGTGTTTTTCAGATCTTCTCTTTCCGGATCTAGTTGTTTACCCACCACTCTTTCTAGTATTTTTAGTCACAAAATACATTTTGGGTGCAGAAATACTTACAGAATATATGCATTCTGGGTGGTTATCTCTAATCATGCTTTTAGTCATATTCAATGTCTGTATTAACCAATATATAAAATGAGCGAGGTCATTCTAATTAATTAGGAAACCATCTCTTAATTATACTACTTTGAGTCAATGAGATGATCCTAATTCCTCGTCAACGCAGAAAAGATAAAGCCGTAGCAACAAAGCAGTGTTGAGAAATGAGTGTCAAGTAGTCGCTAGCTAGTTCTAGAAGAAGGTAATATATAATTAATTATGTCTTTTGACTGTCTTTTGATTTTATGATGTGATAGAAGCAGCATGATCATTGTGAACTTTGATGGTTCAAACAATGGCAATGTGAACCCAATCAACACGTTGAAATGCTCCTTTGAAACTTTAGCACACAGTTATGTGGAAAAAAATAAAAATATTTAATTCGCGACCCTCTTATTAAATTGAGAGGGCCACATTAATGCAGTGAAAAGAAGCTATATTTTTAAATATCAAAATTAAAATTTAATTTTTAAGAATTATCGTATTATAAAAAAAATTATATCATTAATTACTCTTAATTGAAAAGATTATTATATTTAAGAAATAATTTAAATAAATTTAATTTTATAAAAATATTTTAATTAAAAAAAAATTTCTTCTCAAAAGGTCCTGAGAGTCTTTATCCTCGCAAAATTGGGATTGATCAATGCAGAAACTTTTTCATTAAAGAAATTAAAATCTCATCGACGAAAATTTCTGCAGCAACCTGCCTGCCAAAAGGTCCCTGAAAGGCAATTATGTCGCTTTGGAAATTTGGCAACTGATTGGAACGCTAGACATAAATACTCTAGGCAATGTTACAGGCGAAAGCCGCAGTTATCTCCAACCACTTGTCGTAAATTAAGATTAATTAATCAATTAAGCATCATTGGCAACTAAACTTTCAAAAATTGTTACGGTACTTCTATATTTTTTTCCTAATAGTCTTATTCATTCGTCATATGCTTCTCCTTTTTACACCTCCTCCTTTTGAAGAAATGAGAGGAAAAAAAGGTAATGTGTAATGGGATGTGCGTAGAAGTATAATGTATAAATAATAATATTATTTTTTGTACATACACAAAAATATGACATTAATTAAGCTTTAGAATTTTGCTGAAGTGCTCAAGGATGCATGATCTGTCTTTTAAATTTTTATTTTTAAAAAAATGTAAAGGAAAAAGTATAGAAATGTTTTTTATGAATAACGTTAGTATTTTACATACACAAAAAAATTACATTAATTAAGCTTTAGAATTTCATTGAAACACATAAAAATGTATGCACAAAAGTTATTTGGTTGTCATCTCTTTTCAAAAAGATATTTTTGGCGTTCATCAAAAGTTAGTTAAGTAGTCACTTTTCAAATATTAAAAATCTTTATTCTCTTGATAGATCTTTGCTTGTACTTTTGAAATCCGAAGCATTCTATTGGCACCTTAATTGATAATCTTGGAGTAGTCTATTCTTACTACCAATAAAATTTTAAATAATTAGTAGGTTTCGATTGCTTGATTATTTTAATTAAAAGCAGCTAGAGTAGTATATATTGGGCGAGATTCCTTACACACTTGATCAAACTTCAAATATTCCGAAATGAAGAAATTTTCTTGCATGGCTTTCACTTTCTAAGGTCAAAAGATCAGTAAGCCTATCATAATATGGCCAAACCAACAATTCTAAAGCTTTTTTGTTTTTTTTGTCAACAATTTTAAAGCTAAACCTTCTAATTTGCCAAAAGACAGTACTACTCACGCCCAGCATGCCAGTGTCTTTAATTTGAAAGATTAGGCTCCCATACGGGCAAGGACTCTGCATATGGAAGTCCACTATAGCCAACGGAAACAGAAAAATAAAAAGGTAGAGGGAACAAAAAGCACAAAAAGTCAATTACCCTTCGTCATCCAAATTTATAGATTTGTACGACATCTCTCCATACAGTTTAGTTGAAATGCATTTTCTCTTTGATCTAATCTATCATTATAAACAGTCACTCACAATCAAATTATAAGTAAAAAATATATTTTTTTAGAAATATATATGATACGGACTGATCACAATAAAAATGTAAATAAAAAATAATCATTTTTTGACTATTAACTAAATTGTACGCTTTTTTAAAGCCTACTACTCTCTTTAGACCATATGGAATAGCTTAATTCTAATCAATTATATGCTTATTTGTTGTAAGACTGACGACTTAATTTCTCTGTTTCTCATAATTAAACTCATTTTCAAAATTTGCCAGCTAATCATGATTTAACTTAATCACTGCTTTTTGTGTCGTTCTCAATTTTCTGATGATATCTGTTTCTTCTCATCATATATAAACATTTAAATTTGTTATTGACTTGAGTGACGAGGCAGTGCCATCCAACTATATATGGTTCAAACTTCAAACAAAGAAATAGATGGAAGAGAAAAGGATGTAGCTGTGCTTCAACCACTCTTAGAATTTGCAGGCAAGAAGGATGCAAAAGAAAGATAAATGATTTTTGCATGAAAAGCTAATTGAATTTTAAGGAGTTTAGTCATAGTTCAAATAATTTCAATTTAAATTTAAGAATTATATAGAGCTAAAAGGAAAGGAAAAAAAATTACTACTTTCTAGTTTTTATTTGATTTAAAGGAAATTGAACCTATTACCAATTATTTATATCTCAATTTTTCACCCATCCTAATCAGTTTAATTAGAACCTAAGTTGCAAAGTAGTGGTGTTACCTTACAAAACAAATATTTGCAGCCATACTTTATTCTGTTTAAAATTAAATCAGTTGTGTATGACTAAATAAGACGGTGTTTATCTTGGAATCTTTTGATTAAAGCAGTCAAACTTTGCATTTTGCTCTGTTCTGTCGTGCTGTACGGTGGTATCGGTTGCATGAAAAAATACACGTCAAAGCGTTATGTAATGAGACCCTCAGCGAGGAAAAGTAGTTTACCAACTACTTTTAATTTGCAAACATTTTGACTTGTCATGGCAGGCAGCACCATAAGTAGTCTTGATTCAAAGAAAATGACGCGACATCACTTCGTTATCTTTGAATTGATCGAACAAATCACATGCACATGCACACCTATAGCAGTGTCCCCATTTTTCTAATATGCAGGACATATATATAGCCACACCAATAAAAGATTTATAAAATATATTTTTAATTAATATATAATTTATCATACTTACATCACTTAATAATTTTTTATAAAATATATTTGTAATCAATCAAATCATTAAATTATATTTATTTATCATGTTAATCAAGTATGTTATATTTTAAAAAAAGTTAAACATCAATAAAAATGTAATCACATAACTCATATTTTTATGTATTTGAGAAAATCATTCAGTAGAAAGTTATTTAATAAGATAAAATGTTTGAGTTATACTAATATCAATTAATCGCGGATTGAGTTTAACACAGACATGAAGTAGCTCTAACACACTTTTTGAAACGTCTAATAATCGCCAATTTAATCCCATGCACTGATGACTTAACCATGGTCCACGAGTTAGGTTTGGTTACCCGCAGATACAGGGCACCTTGAGATTAATCCAAGGTTGACAAGCCTGGCTGGTGACCATCTATATATATGGCACTTCCATACACCACAGTACCACACCCTCTCTCAGGCAAGAACAAAAGCACGTACAGAGCTCTTTGTTTGATTAATTAGAGGGTTTTAGCGATGGCTTCGTTTTGTTCTAGCTTAATTATCAGCTTGGCCCTCATTGTCCTCGTATTGGGGAGTGCCAATGCAGCACTTTCTACAAACTTCTACTCCAGTTCTTGCCCACTACTCTTTTCTACTGTGAAATACACAGTGTTATCCGCCATAGAAAAGGAGGCCCGCATGGGTGCTTCTCTCCTCCGCTTGTTCTTCCACGATTGCTTTGTTAATGTAATTTAATTTATATGCGCTCTCTCTCTATATAACTATTATACACATACACACACAAGCTAGCTTCTGCTTCTATAAATTACATTTATATTATTATATTTTTAGTTGCCTTTGTTTTGCTTTAAATTTTATTGGTATAATCTTTGTAATTACAATTGCTACTATTATTACAAAATGTATAATTTATCATACCCGTACATACACCTTTTTTTTTCCTTACTAACAAATCAAATATTTGGAGCTTGACTTCCAAGAAACATGAGCGCATTTCTTCTGTATATTTGATATTAGATGTGTCACTTTCTCCGAGAAATGGCTGAAAGTATCTATGGACTCTTTTACATTTTCGAAAGTATTCAATTAATAGAATAACAAGATCATAACTAATGCATTCAATTAATAAATTAATTAACTATTCAATTTGGTCACTGACTAAAGGCATTTAGTGCAAACACCCAAAGTACATTAGTTACTCTATTCAATTTTTTTCACATATGAAGGGGATTAATACATATGCATAACAATTATATAGAACAACGTTGCAGGGATGTGATGGTTCAATTCTACTAGATGACACGCCAAGCTTCACCGGAGAGAAGAACGCAAACCCCAACAGGAACTCTGCCCGCGGATTCGAAGTGATCGACAGCATCAAGTCAGTGGTGGAGGAAATGTGCCCGGGCGTGGTCTCCTGCGCTGATATCCTTGCCGTCGCTGCCAGAGATTCCGTCGAGATCGTAAGCAATCGAATTGACCAAATTAAAACCCCTTTCCATTTCCAGCACTAATCTAATCATATATACATATATCTGAATCAATTACTAAACCGATAATATATTTTGTTCAATGTAATTTCAATTCCATCAGCTTGGAGGCCCTAGTTGGGATGTGAAACTTGGAAGAAGAGACGCTAGGACTGCTAGCCAGTCTGCTGCCAACAACGGCATCCCTCCACCCACTTCTAACCTCAATCAACTCATCTCCAGGTTCAGCGCTCTTGGACTTTCCACCAAGGACTTGGTCGCATTAACTGGTACCATAATTTAACTAGAGAAAAATGTGCTATCCTTGTATTGTATAACGAATTCTTAGCTTAGCAACAACATCATTTTCATTTCATTGATTGGTTCACTCACATCTTTTGGTTTTGAAATGACTGTAGGTGGCCACACAATTGGGCAAGCAAGGTGCACCAACTTCAGAGCCCGCATCTACAACGAGAGCAACATAGATGGGTCCTTCGCTCGCAAGCGGAAATCTGGGTGCCCCAGGGCGTCAGGGGCAGGGGACAACAACCTCGCACCCCTTGATCGGAAGACTCCCACAACCTTTGACAACCACTACTTCAGGAACCTGGTTCAGAACAAGGGCCTCCTCCACTCGGACCAGCAACTCTTCAACGGCGGCTCCACCGACTCCATAGTGCGTGGCTACAGCACCAACCCGAGCTCCTTTTCCTCTGATTTTGTCCACGCCATGATCAAGATGGGAGACATCAGTCCCCTCACTGGCTCCAAGGGAGAGATAAGAAAGAACTGCAGGAGGGTGAACTAAATTAAGAGTCACCGTGTCTTTTGGAACTGAGAATGCCGGTATCATAAGTTGTTAAACAAGTTTTTATTGGCTTTTGGATTATGTGTGCTTCCGTCCATGTGCAAGTGCTGTGTTCTAGCTCCTCTATTATTATTATTATTATTATTATTTTGCCCCCTTTACGATGTTGAAGGGAAAAGCTTTATCAAGGCTCAAGATGGAGGTTGGTTTGATCCAGATGTTCGCTGGTGACTTTCCCTGTATAATTTTAATTTGATGCTTTGCTTTCCATATTTTAATATATATCCCATTATTCGGATTTGTTTCTTGTTGATAAATGTGTATTTGTCTTTCTTTATTTATTGTTTTTTATCTGTCGGTTCAGAAACTTCTGCAGTTTAAATTCAGCTACTAAATACATTAATTTTACAAAAACCAATAAAACGGCTTTGGTAGCTGATGTCCTGGCGCGCAATGGAATATACTGGCTAGATACATTACTGGTGATTATGAGCCGGTCAAATAAAGGCCTTTGGTTTTTGTTTTTTCTGGGAAAACAAACAAATTTAGCAGATAAATAAATTGATCTATAATTAAAATATGGCATACTGTACTTTGTAAATATCTATAAATAAATGATTATTAACAAAAATAAAATTCAATATCTTCGTATCAATGTAATTGCATTGATTGGTACGAAGGACTTTCTTTTAGGTGAGATAATTAATGACTCTATTAATACATATAGTTGCAGTGGATAAGAATTGATTTAGTCAAATTTGACTTTTAGTGTAGTATTTATAATTATTGATTGAAAAATAATATTTTAATATTTTAAAAAATATAAATATATTAATAATAAATTACAAATTTATTTAAAAAAATTTTATTTTTTTAATTATTATAGACACTACATTAGAAAGATCCAAATTCGATACACTCATATTCAGCCACGTGAATTTATCCAATACCCTTAGACCATTGTTCAACTAGGTAGTATAAATTATTATATGTTCATGCTTTTTGAGTGTCATAATATTATGTTATAACTATTTATATTTTAATATTAAATAATTATAAAATAAATTTTTTAAAATAAAATATATTTTTTAATTATTTAAAATTAATATATCAAAATATAAAAAAATAAAATACAATCCTATATAACACTAAGAAGCATATAATAATTTTTCTTGGGCGTAATCTGCCCTGCCCTAAAAGACATGTAGACGAAGTGAAGATCCAATAACAAAGTGCCATGTAGCCCAATCATATAGACGAATTCTCTCTGCACGCTGTCAAACCGGATTACTAAATTAGAAGCATTGAAAGACCTTGTGCTCTTTACATTTTCACCATAATTATATTCTTGTTATTTTATAACTTTTTCCTTCAAGTTTTTGCATTTTAGTCATGTTTTATTTTGATTGGTCACTTCACCTCCCTGTCAAAAGCTCATTGCCTCGTTATGGGTTATTCGTTTCTTCTTTTGGTGCTTGTTCCTGTTGCACCGGCTCTTAGAAATTCAGCAATTCCTAGCAAGTTTATTGTGTCAAGTCTTCTTTTTATGAAAATTTAGTGTTGAACTAGCATTTTAGCTCAGTTTAGAGTATAAAAAAAATATTCATTTTGTACAACCCAACTGAATTACAATTCAATGACCGTACTTCTAACCTCCAATGAAGAAACTTTAATTATTATCTTTGCACATAATTTTAGGGTTATTAAATTGAATTTGCTCTTTTGGGACAAAATTATTTATCAACCCTATCTATGATTTTGACTTTGTCAATGGACCTCCTAAATTCTCCGTGGACTTGCTCTGGTATTCTCTCTCTCAGGCATTATTGTGATGGTATTTGGCTTTTTTTTTTTTGGTATTTCATAGAGACACAAATGCTGACCATGTGTCAGCTGGTGTTAATTTAGTAGTCCACTAGTCCATAAGAACTCTTTAGCCCAACTGTTTGGGCTCTTGTTGATTATATGTAGCCTGGCAACAAATTCAATATCCAATTTTATTGTGGGAGACTAAAATGTACACAATCCCAAACCAAATTAAGGTCCCTGAACTGTAGAAAACTCAATTGGAATCTTACATAAATATGCTTTATGATCATTGAACCTAACTCTGATTTTGTTTAACCAAACATTGCCACAGTAAGAAATCCATCAATAATTTCATATTCTACCAGTTGACAACCTAAGCCATCAAGAGTGGGATACTAGTGAAGGATTTAGGTAGATTGTTTAAGGTTATAAGTTTACAATTCTATGTCGTCATTTAAAAAAAAAATGTTTGACAACCTTATCTTTGAGCTTTTTGAAATAGACAACCCAATCCCACATAAATGCCATAGCATTAGGAAAAAACTTTTATAAGAGGTTGTGAGGTTATGGAATTTTAAAATAATTTATTAATTAAAAAAATGACACTCAAGAAATAGCTAGTGAATTATGTCACTTTAAAAATGTCGTCCTTTTTTAAAAAAAAATGAACCCAGAGGTTCAGACGGATTTTTTTTTTTAAAAAAAAACTTTCGCTTGTAAAAGTGCAATGCATTAAACAAAACTTTCACATGCACTCACATACTTGCAGTGAAGTAAATCAGTCAAAAACATAATTTAAGATGACTGACTAGCAAGGCACCGCCATAAACCAGAAAACAAAACAAACAGTTATCATACAATCACAAGCACAATGCACTCTGAATAAGTTAAAGAATCAGTGAAGAAAAATCTTGAGATGGAGAAATTGTAAAGAAAAAGCTTTATGTCCAGTCATTTAATTTGAGTCACAAGGGATTTTTTCACTATTCCAGTATTTTTTTTATTTATACTTCTATAGCACAGTTTCTCCAAACTGTAATATACAAGTGTTCTTCGATCATTGCTCCCAACTTGATTTATTTTAATTTACACACCATTCATATAATTATTTGTTTGATCATCATATTTAAAGTTAACCCAAATAATAAGATTGAGTATTATTACTTTAGAAGTCATAAATTTAATATTTTTATTAAAAAATACAGTGGTCATGTTTGGCTGAATGAAATGAGTTTTATTAAAATGTTAATGAGAACATATATACAGTAAAAGTTGGAATCGAACGAAATGAAATATTGATTCTTCTATTTTGTTTGGTATGAATATAGATGGAATGATAATTTTATTCTATGTTTGATATTTTAGTATTGATAAGTAAAAATGATTTTTTGATGAAATGGAATAGAGATTTCTTGACTTTTTGTAACGCAATGCTTATTCATATAATTGAAGAAATGTACATTCTCTTAAGGATATAGTTGGTACACGTTTAAAAATATGGGTTTTATATAAAAAATTATCTGAAAAACACATCCTTAAAATTTTCACTCTTATTTTTAAGGATGTACCAAACTGACTATTAAATGTATGTTTTTCCTTTTTAACCTCACCATTGAACATGGAAATTACTTATTCCTATTCTTCTATTTCATTACATTTTCTCCAATCAAATGTGTACAATACTCTTATTTTAAATATATATATATATATATATATATATATATATATATATATATATATATATATATATATATATATATATAGGTTTGGGATGCAAATCTAACTTCTGTAAGAACTTAAAAATGTGATCACCCGAACCCCATTGATAAAATCAATGCATTATTATATATCATGTCGGCAATTGCAAGGAGAGTTGAGTGAGATCCAAGTATGCAAGCTCAGCGAATAGCTTAAATCTTGGAGTCCCCTATATCACATGTATTGATTATAAGTTCGAGAACTCAGAAATAAAATTATAAAACGAAATATATATATATATATATATATTCGCCCTCTTTGTTTCCCAGGCATAGAGGAGTCCAAAAATTGTCTTAATAATGGTTTCGAAATAATAAAGGACGATCACAAATTCGTTCAAATGCAGGGAATGATGGTTGGGTTCTGTCAACACCAGGAAGGTGCCACGAGTTTAAGCAAACTTGACATGAAACCAATAAATGTCACATCTATATATGAAGGTTCTAGAGCCTAATGAGAAATTTTAAATCAGTAAATATTTATTAGTATGGGTTTTGTCCACCCATATATAGATGCTAAATTAAAAATATAGAAGAAAATGCAAGTCCTTTTCCTTATATTTCTTGCTCATATAAGACTTCCTCTTTGCGCCGCGGCTCCCAATCTGGGTGAAATCATCAGGCCAAGGAAACCCATTCTTGGGAAATTAAATAGCTGGCAATGGAGCATGACCATCCAACTAATAAGTTACACATATCTACTTTCACCCACAAATTAATATGAGCTAGCTAGCTTGCTTCCTTTCTATTTCTACGCTTTCTACTTAATTTACATCACATCATACTCTCTGTCTGCTGATGTGCTATCAAATACGTAACACAAACACCAAAAATAACGTCTGTACTTTCTAAGGAATTACTGAAACATGCAGCATGTACATAGGACAATAGGAAGATAATAGCAATGTGTCATATGAAGAATTAGCGTTTGTTTCTTGATCAAAAGATGCAGTTTAGTTAACAAATCAATTAAGTTTCCTCTAATCATCAAATATGAATTATACTCAGGTTGCATGGAGCTGATTTAATATCTGGGATTTTTAGGATCGATATTAGAGATCAATTCAGTCATAAGGAAAAAGAAAATCTGATGAGTCGGTATGAGCGAAATTAACTTGAAACTAGTATGTTCGACAAAATGATAAGCAAAAGTAAATGAGAATGTATTCACCAAAAAAAAATGAGAATGTCAGTAGTCGAAGACTAAACAACTTCAACGAGCAATACAAAGGATGGTAATTATTAATTAATATAGCATGACCTTACGATACAAATGAAAGCTAATTTGAGGTGGAAAATATGTAGCTCGGTTCTGTATATGCTTATATTGACCAAATTCTCAGTTGTTTATAATTCTGATCTAACATGGTGAAGATCACAAGCTAGCATGCCTTTTGTCTCCCGCAACTTCAGACAGCAACTAAGATGCTACAGTACTGGCACGGATTAACATGTTTAAGTATTGTGACCATAGTCATGAACCAGAGCTGGCACGTGCAAATTTAATACCATAACCAACAATACCTGCAGGGATTCCTAGCTCCTCCCACCCTTAAATAAAATATAAAAGTTCTTTTTTTTTTTTTTTCCTTTTGCTTTTGTCCCTTCGCTTCATAAAATGAAGAAGAGAAAATTTGGCAACCAAGTTTGGCATTGTGTCTACCTCAGTGTGCAATTGAGACTGGGGAATAAATGCAGTTAATCACAGGATCAAGGAACAATTTTCGGTTAGTGGCCTTTCAGCGTGAAAGGAGTAGAAGACATTAACATTTAACCAACCATATCTGGGGCAATTTGGGCATCAATCATAAGACAATAACAAAAAAAGAAGCATAAAAGCCTGGCCTTAACAACTTCCAATACTAATATATTCTTCATCTCTTTACTTGAGTTATTCCTCCTTGATATGCATCTTCGAGAGAAATATAAATGGAATTATTATTACTTCAGTCTGCAAATATTTAACCAAAATAGGAAATATTATCTCTTGAAACTGTGCTATAATTAGTAGGAGCCCTATGTTGGGTGTAAATTGAAGAAGTTGGAGGAAGAGGAGGAGGAGGTGGCGGTGGCGGTGGAGCAGCAATTGAAACAGCCTCCGAGGAAGGAAGCATTGCAACATGAGAGGAGGGTATCATGTTAGCTTCCCTGAGTTTGTATTTAAGTATTTCTTCCCTTACTGCATTAAGTTCAGCTACTAATGATTGAACCTGCTGTTGCAAAGAAGAAATTGCACCCATGCATCCATAAACTGGGTCTCTCAGCCTCACATTAGCCTCGTAAACTAGACTATTCGCAGCGTCGGCTCTCTGACTCTCTGGTACCTCCTAAAACACACCACATATATCAGAATTATTAATATTTTCGTCTATAAAAGTTATCCTTAATTGCTTTTCAATCAAGTTGAATGCATATGATATAATTAATTAGCTAGGGTTTTAAATATATATTTGTACCATTAGCATCTTTGAGACGTTGCTCGCGCCAAATACTTTGTGGACAGAAGCAAACTTTTGGGGCTCATGGGGAGAGAAATATGGAGAAAAGGGGCATTCTTGGGCACATCTTCGTCTCAACAGCTTACATGCAGCACAAGGGGTAATAGTATTTAGGGTTCCAGGAGGGCCCAACATGTGTCTTCTTCCCATTTGAGACGAAGAAACATCTCCTTCCCTCTTGACCTTCTTGCCTATCTCATCAAATCTCTCCCTATAGTAGAAGCATCAAATTTAGCAGACGGCAGACAACAAATTATCTAAATTTTGTTTAAGGCTATTTGAACTTTGATCACCACGTCAATTCGTAAAAGTACAAAATTAAAACTTAATTTGTCGTTTAGAGCATCCACTTTTGTTTGAGGAACTAGATTCAACATGATGGAAGAAGTTGCTAGGAAGCATTATATATATATAACTACATAAGAAGATAAAAGAGTTTTAAGAGATGGAGAGAGAGATTTGTCTTACCTTTCTCTGGACATCCAGGCATGCTCTCTGAGTATGAAGTAGGAGTCACTTATGGAGAGAATAGAGAGAGAGAGGTGCTAGAGAGTCCAAAAGGGGAGAAGAAAGGAAGGTATGGGTAGAAAATGAGTGTGCTTAAAAGGCAAGGTATACAGGACAAACCAGTCCAGCTATATTTAATTTCAAAGCAATAGAAAAAATTGTTATATTATATATAGAGAGAGATAGAAAGTAAGTGTAAAAGAAAGAGTGACATGGGAAAGAAGGTAATTTTATTTGTTAGTTGGTAATGTTTAGCCACTCTGGTTTATGTACAAGGATTTCAGGGTTATAGTTAACTATGTTCAGGAAAGTTGAGCACTGTGAGAAGTTCATGGAGAGAGAAAGAGAGAGGAAAATATATTTTTTATGTTGTATAAATGCCAGCTCTATGACTGCTTTCTCACGTGTGAGTTCTTAAATGTGTTTGACTTTCTTAATCAACTATCTGATTTCATTGCCGCCATGCATGTGGTTCCTGCTTATTATCGAGGGCAGGTTACTAAAGGGTAGTCTTTTAATACTTTATATATATTATCAAGAAATTGAGCATGTTTATGTGTTAATATCACCTTATTAAGTAAAAAAAAGGGAAAAAAAAAGCAAAGAAAGCAAACTGCATTATACATTCAAGTGCTTAGCCATTAAACAATCATAATCAATTGTACTTCCACAATTTAGGATCTTGTCAAATTCAAAAGAATCCACTTTGAGATCAAAAGGCTGTATCTGGTGTCAAGAATTTATAATATATATAAAGATATAAGTTTTCATAGCTATTTGTATGTTTGCAAAGGTTCAGTTTTTCTTTTTTCGCTGCTCTCAATTAGTTGGGAAAGTGTTTTCTCAAAATATATACAGCCCTCACAACTACTTACATACCATCCGACGTGTAGAAAATTTAAGGTAAAATAAAAAGGAAAATAGTAATCATGAGATGTATTAAGAAACACACTTATTCATTCTTGCTATTCATGATTATGAAATTGTTTCGAAACTTTTAAGCTAGTTGAAAACGATTCCACCTTAATTGATATTATATCACTGCAATAGTGAAAAAGATTGGACACCTTTCAAGATAAGTTGCTAATCTTTGGCAGAAAATGACTTTTGTTATGTGATTGATAGTTGATGGATAGAGGAATGCTGATCACTTGAGACATCTTGCCCAAGTTTGCATGAGAAAAAATCATTTTCACATTTGAGAATCTATCACAGTTACTTGATTTCAACAATTCTAATTTCGCATTTTAATTCCTTGTAAATGACGTACTAAGCAGTTAACTGCTTAACTGAATTTATCCTTCACACAAATGACATTAATATTTTTCATTGAGGCACAGATTAACTTAATACGAAGAAACCAAAAGCTCGTTTTTCAATTGTATTGGAAACACTAAATTCCCTTTTATACATAATTTTGATAAATACTTGCTAAGAAATAATATTATACATAAGATTTAATGTAGTTCAACGAACATGCCTACATTTACTGGTGAAAAGAATAAATTCACTATCAAAACAAAAGAAAAAAATTACATAATAATGTCTGTTGCCACTATCCCTAACTCTCTATCAAACTCCGTGGGGTTTCTCGCAATATATATATATATGTGTGTGTGTGTGTGTGTTAAAAAAATTTCGCTCCATTTTTTTTAGAAGCTTAATACTACAACAAAGTTTATCTCACTCCATCATATTATCACGTATTCCATCTTAATCTCCAGCTATTCTTATTTAATTTTTTAAGATACTTTAACTTATTATTAGCAAAAACTCAAATTTTTCCTTTTTTTTTTTCAAATATATTCTATTTTATCCTGATGACAGATATTACTCACATTATAACTTAATTTCATCATCAACCAACAACAGCGTGCCGGAAATATATCATATAACATCCAGAATCATTCTAGCTTGAGATCATGTGAGATCGAAGAGCTATTCAGTTCACCTAGCAGTAATTTAATATTGTGCTATATATACCACAGAAAGGAACCTTAATCAGGTTATGCAGATTAAGCTTAGTTCAATCCAATTTGGCACCGATGAATGACTGTTTCTCAATATATATAATCCTATTTGCTGAAATGACTATTATCAATGACTGTTCCTCTTTTTACTTATTTATTTATTTTTGGATGAATCTTTTTATTTATTTATTTATTTCTTGGCTGGGATTTTGAGGAGTGTTCTGTCAAAGTGGGTGGTGAAAGAGAAGGAAGTGGGGGAGAGGAGGGTAATTAGAGGGTTGGCATTACATAAAAGGGGATGCTTGGAGTCTAAGGGAGTGGCACCATCCATTCTTGTTTGACCCGTACTTTGAGGCTTACAAGTCGCCCCGTTGTCCTCACATCCCCAAACCTAACTTCCCAATACTTAAAAAAGCTCCATTTTCCTTCTGCATGAGTGCACCAAAACCCAGAACCCACCACCATTTCAACTACATTTAGGTTGGCCAATTTGTTTTCAGATAATTAATCTCTCTGCTTCAATGGTACTTAAAAATCAACGCACCCTTGAAACTCTTGGATCCAATAATGATTCCCAATTTCTTTTCTTTTAAATACCAAACAAACATTTGTTTCAAAATTCAAATCCTAAAAAGGGTCAATGCATATGAAAGTCTTGTCAAAAGAATACTGGCCGTATATATGAGCCCAAACATTTGATCTTCTTACTTCCAGTGCCACATTAATTCCACTGCTGGATTACACAAGATCAATCAACTTTAAAATTAAAAGTGGATTTCACAATGAGAACTTTGACTCAATTTCTAAAACCATTTTTCTTTCTCTCAAATTTTTTGCTTAGTTTTATATTGGGATTGTTCAAATCTAAATCCTTTATGGATATACAGTTGTTAGTGCATGTTTAGAAATGACCTTTTTTTAGGAGAAAATCACTTTCTTTTTTCAAAAGCTCTTTTAGTAATATTTTAATTATAAATTATTTTAATTACAAAATAAATTAATCCAAACACATACATAATCTAAGTGCTATGTTTTGAAGAAGAGCAAGCTAAGTGAAATTTGAATTCGGATTAAAATTTGATGTCTCACTTGATGTAAGACTCTTGACGAAAAAATAAATAAATAAAATACATATTAATTAAAAATATAATGAATTTATTTTTATAATATGTTAACTGCATTAATGTCATAATAATATACTAACTATATATCATTTTGAATTAATTAACCACATGTATCCCCTTCTAGTTCAACCATAATTTTAAAACTCAACTCAAATAGGCCGATTGGACCGGTGAACCGGTGAATTGGTCCCCAATCAACTAGTTCGAGCCTTCAAATTGATCAGTTATAACCTGGCTGGGTTTGCATTGAACTGGCCGACTCAGTTGGGATAAAGAAAATCGGCCGAGTGAAGCATTTAAAAAAAAAACTAAACTAAGCAAAAATGATTGTAAACCCAGTGAATGAGGTCTGAAGTGAAACCCTCATTAGCCCCCTTTGATTCGGAGCTTACCCTACTCACAAACTGACATTCGTTGCATGATTTCGTTGCGTGATTTCATTACATGATTTCGGCTTATGTGGTGAGCGGCTACAAGTTTTCGTAGCACCGAGGGAAGGAGGCATGGACTTCGGTGGCCACAGTGAGGTATTTCCTTTTGATGACTAGTCCATTCAACTCCTCTGACCTAAAGAAAGGTTCTGATATAGTTGGAGTGCATTCAATCTTTTTTTTTTTGTTTCTTTGTTGTTTCTTCCATTTCCTTGATTTATATATTTATTTATTTTTATGTGTTTTAAGTTTTAACCAGTAACTCAATGGTTGAACTAATGATATATTGGCCTAGTGTCTTGATCGAGTGAACAACCAATCTGAGTTTTAAAACATTGAGTCCAACCTTTCCGATCACTTATCCAGTTGGGTCCTTTCTCTGAAAATATTAGAGAGAAAAATTATTATTAAAATGTAGGTAGGAATTAATATAGGTTAGGTTATCTATTAAGAGTTTATGGTATGAGGTAGTTATTAATTTTATCTACTCATTTTAATTTTTAATTATAAATTAAAAATAAAGTATATAGATATTCCTTAAATTCTATTTTATTTTAAACTAATTATTATAAATGTATTTAAATTAAATTTTATAAACTTAATTTTAAATCAACTAATTATTGTCGTAGATATTAATAAACATATAGAAGTTAAGAGATTTACGGTTAAGTTATAGACATAAAGATTTGTTTCTAAGCATTGAAAAATTTAAAAATTTCCTTGTGAATATGAAAATTGATGATAACTGTTTTAAAATATAATAAAGTTGATAAATTTTTTTGTGCAATTTTCCCTTAAAAGAAAAATCTATATGAGAAGATCGCAATTTTTTTTTATATTATTATGATATTTTGATTTATTTAGATATCAATATGTAATATAATTTTTTAAGTATTTATTAATTATTTTTATAATAAATATTTAAAGTTTAAAAAATAAAATTACTAATTAATAAATATTTTATAAATTAACTTAAATATTGATATTGAAAAAAATATGATCCCCGAATAATTTTTTTCTCCCCTTTTTGCAAGCGAAACTAAGAGCCGAGGCATGAGACTTGTGCAGCAGATTGGTGCAGTTCTGGCCACGCTCATTTAGTGCTGTGGATGTAAAATGAAGACAACGTCAGCACGTACAGTTACACAATAAAAATGGAACAACTGGCTCGGCGACTTGTCGGCTAATTAACCCAAATTGACCAGTTTTTAAAAGAAATTATCAAAACAAGATAATTTTAAAACTTATTTCTTCTCTAAGTCAGTTTTTGACATGTCAGTAGAGTGGATACTTTTTAAATTTTTGTTCTCACTACGCAGGCAAAGCGCAAGCTGACGTGAAGTAAGAGATAACTCCACGTCAGAATGCGCTATGGCTAGCGCAAGCTGACGTGATGCTATTCCTTGCTCCACATCAGCTTGCGTTCTGCCTTTCTTTGTATATTCCCGCTCTCTGCATCACCTTTTTTACATTTGACTTCTCTCTTTTTCATATCTCTCTCCATATATTTTTTTTATTACAACATTTAATTTTTGAATATAATTTTTTTTATTAATAAAGTAGTTATTTATTCAAATTATTTATATTTTCTTTTGTATTGATGTTTTCTTAACACATTAAATTATTATATTATGGCATTGAATATTTGTTATTATTTACATTTGATTTTTTTGTGATATTTGTCATTTAGTTATATTTATTAAATGTTACTATAATAAATGTTGTCATTTCTATTTATTAAATTTTTTACGTTTAATTGATAATTTATTTATATATTGATAGCATAATCCAACGTGGTGCTATTCCTTATTCGACGTCGGATAGCACTTTGTTCCTCCTCCGTTCGTCACTTTCTCTGCATTCTGCATATCCCTCTTTTTCATATCTCTCTCTCCATATATTTTGTTATTGGAACATTCAGCTTTTGAATATAATTTTTCTTTTGGTTAGTAAAGTAATTATTTATTCAGATTGTTTATATTTTATTTTGCATTGATGTTTTATTTATATTAACATATGAAATTATTATATTGTTGTACTGAATATTTGTTATTATTTATATTTGATTTTGTTATTGTGATATTTATCATTTAATTGTATTTATTAAATGTTGCTATGATAAATGTTGTCATTTTTATTTATTAAATTTTTTATATTTAATTGATAATTTATTTACATGTAGATAATGTAAGTTGTTATTTATGGTGAATTTGTGGCTTATTGAAATTTATTATTTATACCTATTAATAATCGATTTACTTCTTTTTTTTATCATTGAAGGTGCATAATGAGTTCGTTGTCTATATTTGTGTACTCAAAGAGACAAAAGTATGAAGGTCATAAAGGTCTTATGTTTGAGGGCCATAGAAGACTGATACAAATTAAATAGGATATTAGCTTAAATTGCCTAAAGGAAAAAATTCGCTTTGAAACTAAAATTGCAAGCAAATCAAGTTATTTCAAATCTGACATATAGATTTCCTATATCTCGTATTGAATACAAATTTGAGGGATTTGATGTATTAGATGATGATGATGTTGAGTGCATAATTAACACTTTTGAACTACATTCAGTTTTGACAATTCTGGAAGTACATGCAGAGGTTATATCTATTGAAGAGAATTCTGACATTCCAACAATATATGAAGGTGGTTCATCTGTACCTGTTGTTTCATGCCATATGAATACTCAACTATTTACGGCATTTTAAAATGTCATTGTGAAGGCAACTCATACAAGGGATATTGAACATTTGGATGTTAAAATTGACCTTTCAAACAATGATGAAAATTGCATTAGGAATCCGATTGTTGACACAAGTAAAGACGAAGATTTTTTTTCTTATGATAAATCATCCGATACTAATGTAGAAGGTGATTTTGATGTTGTTGGAGATACCTTAGAAGACGAAGAACATGCAGCACAGTTGGTTTCTCCAGTTTTACTTAACAAATAATAAATTTAATAAATAAGTAATAATATTCTACACTTAAAAAATAAACATAAATACAAACAGTAAACTATTTTACAGTAAACTGTTCTATACTTAACAATCAAACAGTAAACTATTTTATAAATCTGAAAAACATTACCTTGTAAAAATTATAATACACAAACAAAAAATTACATTAAACAAAATGGAAAGAAATAATAAAAATTATAATACAAAAATAAAAAAAAATAAAAATACATGCAACAAGCAACACACACACACACATATATTTGGTGTAGTAAGCAACATATATATTTAAAAAAAAAAGGAAAATGGTACCTGCGGCGGCATCAGCAATGGACCGCAGCACCACCACCTGCAGCGATAGCAATGGCAGCTTCGACACCAAACAAGAGGCGGCAATGAACAGAAGAAAGGGAAAGGAAATAGAGAGAAGGAAGAAAGGAAAAGGAAAAAAAGAAGAAAGGAAATGGAGAAGGAACCTTGCGTCAGAGAATGTGGAGGAGAGGAAGAGGAAAGGAAATGGAGAAGAGGGAGACGGAAGAGGGCGTCGGAGTGGAAGACGAACCAGAAGGGGGGAGGGGAAGGAGGGACCGTCGCGGGCAGACTACGCAACCAAAGCAAAAGCTGACATAGAGCAGGGCAACGTCAGCTTGCGCTATCCATAGCGCATTCTGACGTGGAGCTATCCCTTGCTCCACGTCAGCTTGCACTTTGCCTGTGTGGCAAAAAAAAAATTAAAAAAAAAATTCTCTGTCAACGTGTCAAAAATTGGCCTAGAGGGGAAATAAGTTGTAAAACTACCTTATTTTAATAATTTGTTTCAAGAACTGGTCTATTTGTGTCAATTAGCCTGACTTGTTGGTGTGCTTGTGTCTGCGAGCAAGGAACTAGAGGGTGAGTGCTTTAATAGGAAACTGCAGAACCAATCCAAAATTTACTATTAACAAATTATTGCATGATCTTACATTATAATTAAATGTATGTTTCAAAAAATATTTGTATTAATAATTTTAAATTATTAATATAAAATTTATTATATAATTTTTTTAAAAAATTAATAATAGATATATTTTTTAAAACATATATTTATTGTGTTTTAAAAATATACAATAATTTCTCTTTATTATTACTACTATTTGTGTACCTTTTCATTTTCTTTTTTTTTTCCTCTAATGCTTTTATTAACTCTCGGACGAAATTTGAAAGGAGAAAACTTGGCCAGTCCCTACTGCACTCTTTCCATTATAAAGCACCGTTCATTCCTTTCTGCATGTTAAAAATATACAATTATTCGTATGTTTTTATTTATCATTTTACACTTTTCTCGAATAATTTTTTGGTACATTAACTTTTCGAATAATTGATTATTCGTCGATCAAAAGCTCTTGTTTTTTATTTTAAAAAAAATTATATTCAAACTCCGTTTCCACTTAAATTAACCTTCCCTTTTTCACGAACAAGAATGCCAGTCTAGTACCCGTTGGTGGCTTTCTTTACACTTGGTAAATAATAATAATAAGAGAGAGAAGAATTTAATTTCCTTTTATCTTTTTCTATTTTCCACTGGCTTTCTTTTTACAGCGCTGCTACGAAATCAACCAAACACACACAGCAGAACTGTTTTCATCTCGTTTCACGAATTTTGTTTTTCATAAAAATGAGCATTTTTCTTTTTTTTTTTTAAGCTTTCTTAAACCGCCTAAATCTCAATCGTCAGTAATAATAAAGAGAAAGTATATTCCCACATTTTCTTAATAACATTATTTTTAAATTTTGGCCAATGAATTATATGTGCTAACTTGATAATCGCTTAATAATGATTTCTTAACCTTATGTGTTTCAAGTAATGCTTATTTTTGCAAATTAAATTTGCTTTAACCCAACGAGGTTAACTTTATGGCTAAAGATGTGTATTTCTTACATTGAAGTTAACTTAACAGTTCAGATTTTATCCCTACTTATAAAAATATGTTACTTGTTACAGTTTAATAATATAAGTCATTAAATCAAATTTATAATATTGTATAATAAAATTTAGATAAAATCTAAATTATTAAGTTAACTTTAATATAATATAACTTACTTATTACTACACTCAGTACTTGTTATTGTATAGTATAATATTTTGAGAGTATATAAGAAACTTTAGAGCTACAGATCCTAATTTTTAAGGAAAAGTATAATTTAGTGTAAATTAAATTAGATAAAATTTATCTCATTTTAATTCTCACATGATTATATTATTTTATTATAGACATAATTATTTAATTAAAAAAATATAGTTACCCTATACAAAAATTTGGTGAAAAAAAATGAAATGAAATACTTTTGGTTTAAGTTGAATCAAATTATGGTCCTCTCTAACTTTTTTGGTATACGTACGGCAACAATTCTAATTAGGCGCATATATTAATTAATTAGTCACTTAAATTAGTTACCTAGGGTTCTCCTCTGTAACGAAAAAAAAAAAATAGGCAAATGCACGCACGCATTCACATGTATATATATCCAGTCGAGTTATTATAACTGAACAAGTTATTAGGATTTACTAGTGAAAAAAGATTTGAATAGTTTAATTGTAAGAGATTGTAAGTACACACATGTATATATATCCATTTGAGTTATTATAACCGAACAAGTTATTGGGATTTATTAATGAAAAAAGATTTGAATACTTTAATTGTCAGAGATTATAAGTTTAAATATAAAAAATAATAATCAAGCCATTAAAAATGAGTTAACGTTAAGAGATTTATGTAATTTGCAAAGGTTCGAAGATTCGTATCACTAATATATAAAAAAAAACAGCAGAATAATTAAATAATTAGAATATATATAAAGTCATACTAATGTACAAAATGCTAAACTGCTAAAGAGGGAAACTGGATTCTAATTTAAAGCATATACATTGTTAATCTAGATCATCAGATATAACATCAATACGTTTGACAAATTCAAGCCCACACTATCACCAACCAAAGTACATTTAACAACCAAGTTTTTCGAAGATTTCTACAAGATGTAGATCGTGTAGCTAGCAAATTATATTATAACAAAGGTACCTTAATAAATTACACTGCTCCATGGCTTACAATTGCATTCTTCACGTTCCCAAAAGGATAACAGCCTCTAAATCCATTTGAAGCTTTGTGTTTGAAACAAGAGACGACTGCTGAAAGGCTTCCTCGGTCCTTGTCTCTCATGGAAAATGAAGACGATGAATATACCATCGACCATGTCGACGACGACGACGAGGATGAGTAGGAAGATGATAATCGAGACGATGATGCTGACGCGTGAGTCTTCCCTGAGCATGCAAACCTTGGCAAAATGCTTGAAAATATGTTGGCTTTTGAATTTCTTAGCTTGGTGTTGGACTTGGAATTGGAGTAATAGGAAGGTGGGGGTGTGAGGGGAGGCTGCAGAGAGATCTCTGACAAGGGGTGCTTGGGGGTGCCGGGCTGTGCCTCCCACATGAAAGGAACTGCAACAGATTTTTCTCCATAATATAAGACCCTCGAGGAAGAGTTGGCCACGGAGGTTTCCTTCGCCATTAACCTGGAGAAGAACCTATCATCCTGCTTTATTCGGAAGGACTTCTCAACAGAGACATGATTGGCACCATCACTCAGCATTTTGGATTGAAAAGTTTATGATCTTTCTCTCTGCTTTAAACTCAGATCTAAATGCCTCAAGATCCAAAAATGGAGCTAGAAACAGAAGAGTATGCTCTCTTCTCTAGCGGTTTGCTGTCTTGCAGACATCTGAGCATTGTCTTATGGTTTCCTGTACCTCATCACACTCTTAAAACATATAAATACGAGCAAACACCATTTTAGTCTCAAATATAATGACATCAATTTGATTTTCTAAAAAAAATTAATATTAATTTAGTCCTTAAATGATATAAAGTAATGTCAATTTGATACTGTAAAAAAAGTTAATATTAATTTAATTTTTTAATCGTAGAAAGTAAAATTAATTTAATCCCTCAATCATAAAATGTTACATCAATTTAGTTCTTTAATTAAATGTTCATTAACGTCATTCTTATAATTTATAATATAAGAACTATTTTAAAATTATTTTTTACTATTGAGAGATTAAATTAATATCAATTGGGTATTCTTATAATTTATAATATAAGAACTATTTTAAAATCACTTTTTATTATTGAGAAACCAAATTGATATTAACTTATTTTATAAGAATAAATTAATGTCACTTATATCTTTAAGAGACTAAAATGTATGTTTAGTTTATAAATATAAAACGTGCATATTCTTCTATATCAGTAGAGAAATTGGTTTCTTCATAGGGGAATTATTTTAAACATAGATTTATTCTAGAAAAGGGTTGGGGGGCGAGGGCCTTTGTTTAATTTAATAATATGAATTGTTTTGAACCTAACCATTTTAATTGTGACGAAATTTAATGCCTGATATATGGTTGATAAACTAAAAAATTGAATGGTTAGCTGCCTCCAATTATTTTTGGAAGAATCTTGACCATTGATCAAGAGTTGACGTAGTTAATTGGTGGACCGTTTTATAAATCATTGGTGACCAAAAACAGTTGAGGGGAAAGGGAATTCGTTTTCGAGCGAACACTGTAATAAATGAAATCATGCCGTGGTCCACGATCCATGAATGAAAAGGAGAAACCTTATTATCAATATTGGCAGTGGGGCAGTGAAGGTACGCATGCAGATACACAATATATATTCTGCATAATTGCTTTCTTGTGAAAGCCTTAACAGAGTTTATATCTACTTATCCTTTCTGATTGTCACCTACCAGTAATCAAATACCCATGATCATTTGAGCACAATTCAAGTAGTTCAGATTGGGTTAGCGTAAAGGTCAGTGTCATGCATGTGAAGTACGAGGGCAATGCTATTCTCTTCTAAACCAAAAAACAAAACAAAACAATCAAACCCATCTGGTTATTTGTGTTGAAAGTTGAAAGGCTTGCATTTTGCACCATGGCCTCCTCCAATCCAACTTTATTTATGAAGCTGTTTTGCCTGAGCTTGAAGTTGCCAACAATTCAGCCTCATTAAATAGCAGGTAGAAATTAATGAATCTATTGACCTATCAAGGCATAGCGGATAGAGACTTGTCACCCTAAAAAAATTATTGTATGTTAGTACCAACAAATACATGTTTTAAGAAGTATTTTTTATTATTAATTTTAAAAAAATTTATATAAATTTTATGTCAATAACTTAAAATTAAAAGTCGAGATTTTTTCTGAAGCATGCATTTATTACACTCCAATAACGTGTAATAATTTTTTCATGCAGTGCACAACTGAGTGAAAGGTATTGTGTATTAAATGTCATATATAAGATGAGCTGTATGATAACTTGATAAGAAAAATTCTCTGCTTTTCCATTGGAGATTTGTTGCTATTGATAGTGTCATTTTGTCCTTCATACACGTTTTGTACAATCTTTACGTTCTCACTTCTCAGATTTGATGATTTGAACCCACCTAAACCAGCTTGCTTTAAATGGAATCCACCGTAATCTAGAATTAAATCTGTTCAGTGCCAACCACCTTACTGATTCGATATTCTGGTGTATGTAGGAGAACAAGTATATAATGGCCCACTGCTATGAAAAGGAACCGGGGTGTAGTAATATTTCCATTAACTCTCTGCACAGGTCGAATCAACAACCTGCAGAGCCCGGCAGTGAATTGGTCCAGTGCTGGGGACAAGAATTTTGAGGCAGGAATTTCTTTCTTCTTCTCTGAGGCAAATACATTAAATGGTGCAATAATAAAATGTTAAGCGGCGACAAGCATTGATGAGTGTTTGTTTGTTGAATCTGAAGGTTCTGATTAATTGTCACTCCACTCAAGCTGCCATGTTATAATGCTGATTCTACGGGAAAAATCAAGTGAGGACCCCAGTTAATCACGTGCTTTTTCTCTACATATACTAGTATGTTGAAATTACATGTAGAATATTAGAATTCATTGATTGTTTTGTGTGCGGTGAGCTCCATATGGGCGCAAAATAAATTACCTTTGATGAAAAAAATTGGTTTGGTTGTTTGAATAGTCTCAACATTGAAGAAAAGAAGAACGCAAATTAATGAGGCGGGTCAATCCCAGATATAAATTATATTTATTTGAAGAAATTAAAAGTTTACTGAATTACTGTGGACTTTAAGAGAATGATCCTTCCTTTTTCATAAATTGAAAAAATTATTATATGTTTACAAAGTATTATATAAATTATATTTTATCTATTTATATTTTGATATATTAATATTAAATTATTAAAAAAAATATTTTCCAAATTATTTTAAGTAAATATTTTTTTATCTTAAAAAATATATTTTTTAATTATTTAATATTAAAATATTAAAATAATTTTTAATCATTATAAGAGCATGCAATAATTTTTTCATATACATGTTCAATCTTTGATGCATGTGCCTTTTGCATGTATGATAAATGACCTGCCTGGATAGGACAACCTAACCTTAATCAAACTTTTACGCGTAATGCTACTGATAATTTTTTTGAAGTATTTATTTTAAAGTATTATCATTTTTTTCAACAAAAGAGAGAGAAGGAGAGGATGGAGGCATTTTGATGAGGTTCACGAAAACATATTTTTCTTAAAAAAATTATTATTTTTTAAAAAAATGCATAAAAGCTAGTTGGATGCTTTTTTTTTTTTATAAAGTTAATGGACATAGAGACGATCTTATTTCAAGATCAAATTGTGCTATGCAAATTACTTTGGGTTATGCTGCAAGGATTATCTTTGTGAATTTTCTAATCCTAGTGTAAATGACCAGTCTTTGACAGGACGAGTAGAGAGATAGATCAGTCAATGCGTGCACAAACTAACTTAGGTACCATTTGACTGTAATACCCAAAAAAAAAAAAAGATTAGAGTGTGAGCTTAATTAATAAGGCAAAGATGGTAATTTGAACTTAATTAATAAGGCAAGTTTGAGCTTTTGAGGATTGGCTCAAGGACTGAGTTGTGGCAACTCAAAAGCTTTGATTTATGTTAGTAATTTTTTATTAGTAAACAATTTATAAGTATATTGTAAAAGCAATATATGACCCCAAAAGTTTGAATAATCATGATTTTGGTTCAAACTTTGGGATTTTCCATGGGTAAGTTATTAGAATTCTGTTAGTAATAAAAAGTTTGAATAATTTGTAGGAAATAATAAATTTTAAAAAAATGCTAGATAATCATAATTAATTGGACATAAAATGAGTTAAAATGAGTTGATATTGTTATTGACTCTTGTGCAAATGTATGGTCTCTATCATTTATTTTATCTAATAATTAATTTTAAATTTAAAAATTTAAATTTTAAAATTATTACTTTAAAGAGAGTTTTATCTTATCACTCGCAACTCAAAATTACGTAAACAATTACTTGCATAATATAACTATCAATCTTAAATTGAAATTAATTATAACTAAATTCTAACAAATTTTTATATCATTACTCTTAAATTTAAGCATCTCATTGTCATTGTAAAAAAAAAATTATCGTCCCCCAAAATAGTAATACTAATCGGTAATCACTGTTTTAGAAGACATGTAATGAAGGCGTGGGAAAAATTTACGATTTTATGGCTTCAAAGTTTCTCGTAGGCCCACTAGAAAGCCCGTTGATGCTTTTCTCAGAGGCCTTATAGGCATCAAGTCTCACCCATCCAATCAAGTAACTGATGCATCTGATGCTTTCAGGTAAGAAATAAATGTTTCTGATGTAATTAATATTATGTTTGATAAGGTAACCTTGAATAATTTGGAAGACAATTGTAATGACAGGAAAACAAAAAACATTATGAATTAAATTGACAATCAAAATCAATTTTACATCAATCTTTGATATAAGAATCTTTGATATATTTGTAAATCAAAATTAATCATACACTAACAAGTAATCAATATAAGACTAATATTTTGCAAAACCTATTATTAGGTTAAAAGAGAAATTATATATGTTATGCTTCTATAAATTTAATATATTTATCTAAAATTGTTAACTACTCCATTAATGTCTTAAAACTAACGTATTATTTGATTTTCTAAACAAATGAAAATATTTATCATTTCATCACGTATTTGTAATTTTTAAAAATTTAGCGTAAATAATAAATTTAATAATTATATAAAGTTAAATGATTGAATTCTTTATAATAATTTTCTTTAATAAGTTATTAGTTAATGTAAGTATAGAATCAATCATATATATCACATTTCCTTCATATATAAAATATCCATTCTCTAAGCAGAGGGAGAAGCACTGGCAAGTGCCGCTGCAAGTCCCTTTATAGTTTGTAGCTACTTATGATTCTGTTGGTTAACAAACTCATGATCAAGTTTGCCTATTATTTACCAGTATATTTATAAATGATTTTTTAGTGTCGATATAGATTTTATTATTATCTTTTTCGACGACACAATGAAGTTCAAAGATCGAGAAAAGAGAATTAAAGATTAAATTGGGTGCCTTATACCAAAAAAAGTCCTAATAATGAAACTTGTGATCAATATCTATTTCGTTAATAAGAAAAATCTTTTATAAATGAAAATCTTTATATTATTACTAATTATATTACACTATATATTTAAGATTAATTAATTTTTTAAGTGCAATCGCTATAATAATGTGATATTTTTTTATTTATTGATAATTTAAAAAACCAAAACAATCTTCTATCGATTTGTTATATAATCGAAGTACCCACATTTTCATTTCTTGGCAATTCCAGCCTCCAACCTTGCATGCATTTGTTACTTGGCCTTGCTAATAGAGATAGAGCTAAACTTGACAACTTCATGATGGATAATAAGCTATAATAATATCAACTTCTTTAATTTTAGTACGCACGTTACCCTCTTAAGTTATAGCCTCTTCCATTGCTGGAAAACGTTCATTTGATTTTTCTTTCACTAACTGGAAAGTAGTAACTAGAAAGCAACGGAAAAAAAAAATGATTAAAGGGTTCTTACATGATCATTTCTTATCATTATTTATTCAAACTTAAGATTTAACACTGATATATAAATAGTTTCATACATACTCAATCGACTATTTAGACTTAGAATTTTTATATATTTTTTCACAGATTACACATCAATTATTGATACAATTACATCAAAATTCAAGTGAGATCATTTATATATATTTTTTTGTTGAAAGTGAACAGTTGCACATTATTGAAAAAATTTATGGGTTAAATTTAGTTTGCCCCTGTGGTTTAGGGCAATATTACTTTATCATTTAGTAGTTTCAATTTTATCAGTTTAGCTTATGTGGTTAGTTATCTTAGTACTTTGCTCTCTATATTTTCATTATCTAACATATTTTGAGAGTTCATTGTGTCTTTTTAACATTTTAACAATTAAGAAAGTACTTATTTATGTTTAAATATATTAAATTAGTAAGTTTAGATTTAAAGATATATTTAATTTGTATAATTAATATTTTATTTTGCTAAATATAACTTACTTGCTACTACAATACTAAATTTTTAAATCATTTTTATATTTATTTACTTGTCTTAAATAATATGAAATTAAGTTATTATGAGTTTTAACAAAACTAAATGATTAAAGAAATTTTAATTATATTAATTAAAATTAATAAATTTATAATCCAAATTATTAGAATGAAATCTTAAAGGGGATAAAGTTCTAAATAAATTAACTATAAGAGAATAAAATAACAAAGCCAGAATCACAAAATGATAAAACGATTTCATCACACAGCAGGAGGCAAATCAAATTTAACTCAAAATTTACTATGATTTCAATTTTTCATTTTTAATAATTTTGATAAATTATTAAATTTTTATAAATTGATGATTCTCGTCATAAATATTTAAAATACGATCAATCCACCCTCTATAAGCAGCAAATGATAAACAATAAATTCTACCAACTCGTCAAAGTTCTAATTTTTTTTAAAATAAATTATGTATACACAAAAATATTCAGCATGTCTTGTTTTGTTAGAGGTAGCATTGAATCTAGAGCTGTTAAAGTAGATCAACTCGATTCACTTGGGTTAATTCACTATGGATTAGAAAACAAGTGAGTTAAGTCGGGTTTGCTCACTTTAAGAGTGAAAAGTGAGTTAAAAAATATCAACCTGGCTCTACTCACCAAAATTTATCAAAAAATAAAAAATATATAAAATATATTAAAATAAATAAAAAATTATAAAATAATCATCTAATCTAAGTTTTAAAATATCTAAAATTATGTAATAGTCAATAAACTTAAGTTACATCCTAATTTATAAATCATAACTACTAATTTATACAAATAATAATTTATAAATCTCACATCAACAAAAGAAAATAATAAAAAATTTAAATTTTAAATAATTCACTTAACTTACGAATTAATTTAGGACAAATTCACTTAACTCACAAATTAAATAAATTAGGTCAAAATAATTTAATTTTTTATGAGTTAAATTTTAAATAATTCAATCTATCATTTAATTTTGATAGATTAAGTCAGATTAACTCACGAGTCACAATTTATTTTGAGAGCTCTAGTTGGATCCAATAGATGGAGCTGGTCCTCGCGTAAGGCAAAGGTGGTATAACTGGGAAAGGGGCAGGGGCGTGCAACACGTCGTCGTCTCAATGCATGCCCCTTTTTAGTTTTCAACAAAACCACTCTGCGAATGCTTTTTCCCCAACCGCAAATTACGCTCCAAATCAAGGGGAGCTCATGGACATGACAAGTTCACTCTCGTCTACATCCCCTGACGTGGGTCTTCTTCATTGGCTCTCCTTCATCACTTTGCAACTTCAAACTTTGACTTTACCGTCCACCGTCCAACAACATCAAAGCGCACGACGGAAGTCCTGATCATCAGCACCACCCTATCATCAACGGGAAAAGCCAGGAACCACAGAAGCGCTTTCTGCTTTCTGCTTTCTGCTTTCTGCTTTCTGCTGCCTTGTCCCTTTTCTGCTTTCCCGTTTCCCTCACCGAGTGGGCAATGCAATGCAGTGTGGACCCGGTTGCTTTCGACAGAGTCGTGACTCGGCCATGCGACATCATCATCACGCACCCTCCTTCATCTTCGGTATTGGCATAAATTCCAGAATGCGTTCGTCTCGGAAGTCCAAGCTTCACCCTTTATCCAACTTTAGATTTTCATGCTTCTCTGAAGTCCGCGTCTGCGTTCGTACTTGTGGCAATGGCCGAAACCCCGGAAGCCGCCGCCGGAGCGTTTCCGGAAACGCCTGGCATCAGGGAAGTGAGACCCGAGATGGGGACCCAGAAGCTCGAAGCTGGAACCGGGGCGGCTGGGGACCCGAGTCTGGGGATTAAGAGGGTGAATTTGAGAGCTGAAATTGATACGTCGCCGCCTTTCGGGTCTGAAAGGAGGCCGTGACCCGTTTCGGAGGTAGTGGGCCTTGGTTACCCCTTTACAAACTCGGAGAGGCTTTTGTCAGTTCGCAGCTCTCAGTATTTCTATTTTGTTTTTTAGTTTTAATTTTTTTGAGTTATGGATATGATTTTTTGGGTGCAGAGTGCAAACATTGCTGGCCAAAGATTTATTTGTTTGTGTTATTTACGCAAAAATTTACCATTAGATTCAAAGGATGAAGGAAAGTCAATTTTTGAAATGACCAATGGCCGGGCAATGCTGTGAACTGAACTTGAACACTGGCTTGCCTTTTTTTTTCAAACAACTATAGCATGTTTGAATTGAATTTATATCAACGTAGCACAGCATTCGAGAAGCTTTTTGTGAAAGTAAAAAACTGAAGCTTTCAATGAACGCCCGTTACCAACGCTAAAAATGAGTAAAACAAACAGGCACTAGATAATTTAGGGATTACATGATGCATATATATGACCTGTAAAAAATATGCTTTTTTTATTTTATATATAATTTCATTGCTTGAAGGAATTCGGTTGCTTAGTGCAGTAATAGAACTGTTTTAACTCTTCTAATTTGGGCCTTGTCAGTTGTCAAGGCTGAGTCTAAGCATAAAGCATCACTTATAATCTGATAATGACATCTTATTTCATGAACTTATGGGCATTAAAATTTCTCAAGATACAATTTTCTGGTTTAGTTTTGATTTGTTGATTATGCAACTTAATTGTTATTTCTGACTTGCTTGATATCTCAGACTATCTTGGAGGGTAGTGGGGTATAGATAATCTAATAATTCAAATTTTCAAATATTTAATGTACCTTTGAAATTTTGCTTATGACATTTGTGAGCACTATGCTTAAATTCCGTTCTGGGTTATTACAAAATGAGTATCAGCAAAGTTGGCCCGAATTACTATGGAGATGGAATCCATTTGCATTCGTCCTTGGAAATCCTTGTGATTTTCACCTACTCATACTGCCCATGCTTCGTCTGTTCTAACATAGCATAGTTCTTTATACATTCTTGACACCTGCCCCGTGTTAGTTTACTTTCTGATGTAGAAGATTGTCATTAGCAGAATAGCATTGAAGATTTCGACATAAAGAAAATGGAGGAACAAGCGGCAGAGTTGGAGAAGGATTTGATAGTGAAAGAACTTGAAACATTTGATGTGCTTGAAGAACTGGGAGCTACCAAAAGCATTGTGGAGGAATTAAAGCAGCAGCTACAAACAGAAGCATTGAAATGTTTTGCAACTCCAGATGTATAGTCCTATGAGCAGGTTGGAGCTCCTGTTATTAAGGAGACGAATAAGGAAAATTATGGAAATATTGTCAACAAACAAGAACTGATACTGAAAAGTCCAAGCACCTGCTCTATGTCATCACCTGATATGATCTTAATGGCGTTAAAACAAGCTAAAGTGAACCTTGGTAAAACTATAAATGATCTTGGGGTGATACAATCTTCAGTTAAATCTTTGAATAAGAGGATGAAGAAGGAGAAAATTTTTCTGGAGAGGACATGCGAGAAGCTAGCGTCCAAGTTTGCATCTGTCTCTGCTCAAGAAAGGGCCCAAGAACAAGCAATATTAAATCCACCAGCAACTCCTGTAGATACAAGTTGCACTTTTGATAATCCCGTAAATATTATGAAGAATTTCAAATCTGGTGCTGGACAGTACAGTAGAATGGTTGAAACAAGATCTGAAGTTTCAGAGCCCTTACCAGTGTATGAAGAGAATGGATTTAGTATTAAGACTGCTGAGATGAGGTGGTTTGCAGCTAAAAAGATGGAAGAAGCTGCAAGAGCAGCAGAAGCCATTGCTCTTGCTGAAATCGAGGCTCTATCTAGTGCTGAGAGATCATCAGGATTTGCTCTGCCAGATCCTGAGAAAGTGACTTTTACCTTAGGGGAGCGCTCTCCTCTAAACCCCAAAGCTCAAATACCTGAAGAGTCTCCCTTGAAGAAGGAAATAGATTCCAAGTTCCAAATTGATGAAATAAATTTCTAAACTGACTATTTTGAAAAAGTTGGAGGAAGCGACAGAAGAAGTTCTACACAGCAAACAAGTATTGACAAGAGGCTTTAAACAGAGTTGAAACTGCAAACAGAAAGCAACATGCCGCTGAAGAGGCTCTACGGAGATGGACTCCTGAGGATGATCCGAAGGGACAAGCAGTGTATAACTCTGTTAAGCGCAACAAGTTCAATCAAGCTCGAAATTGTCAGAATTCTCCTCTACCGTATGTAATCAGGTCAGCGACAGTGAACAATAATGCAAAGCCTGTTTTAAGGCCCACGGTTTCAATGAGAGATGTACTTAGCAGAAAGCAAGTTCCTGAGGAATATGCTACAAGAGTGGAGATGGAAGGGCACACTGAAAGACAGAAGGTAGCACTGAGTCAAATGCTTCGAGCATTGAGGGAAGATCCAACTCTTCCTGAAAAACCTGAGAAAGATGGGAGTGATCATCAAAAGCAGTTCATAGCACAGAGGAAGAAGTTTGGATTCATCCAAATATCACTCCCCTTGGGAAAGCCAAGTAAGAGAAGGGCATGAATTTAATCCAAATGCCTATGCATGGATGAATAGCCACTACTCATGCATCAATCTCTTCCTATTCTTGTCATTCTTCATTGATTCTTATCTTATGTTTGGTTTTTTGTTAGTTGTGTGGAAGTTTGTGTCGGTGTCTAAAATTTTTAGTTAAATACATTGTTCCTGAGTGATTGGCGTACATTAGGCGACAATGCTCTTCTTTATACATAGGGTATGAAGGTTTCGTCATTGTTAGAATTGATCCCCACAATCCCCTATCCCAGGTCCTGTAGACCTCCAGCTGTACCCTTACGTATTGTAGTTTGGAACACGCGTTGCACGTGATTTTAGTGTTCTTTACAATTTCTAATTTTGTATGGATTCTTTGTAATTGAATTTGAAATATTGTTTTGATTATAACATTGTGTTTGTGCGAATGCAACAATACATCAAGTGTTTCATTGTAGCAAGTCAATGTTGAGTTATCTCTAGTATGATTTTGGATACGTATAAATCAAAATCATAATCATAATACAAGCAAAAAAAACAAAAAATTGTTGAGTGTAAAATTATAATATATCAATTGTGAAAGACTTGTTCGCATGGAATATTTTTAATCATGAAATTAGTTCAAGTTTGTCATTTCAAAACAATATGCACTAGGAATTGTTTTCGTTTGAAGTGGAATGTATACCCTCCATTTTCATTTTTCAGGGAGCAGGTGAAAGTGGAATCCTTGTCAAGAAGACATGATTTCAAGCATGTTGGCCAACTGTTATCTCCACATGCATGAGAATGAGATTATGCTCAAAGCCTCTGCACAGCATCCTTGTTCCATTGCACAAGCCATTTTAAGGGATCTAAATTTGTGAGAAGCGTAAGTGGGCAATTTGGTCTGAGAACCAATTTATGTGAAGGGATGTGTTGCCTCTCCTTAGACCTTGGTGACTGTTTGTTTCAAAATGTTGGGCTGTTGACTGTCCAGTTGTGCTCTACACTAGCACGTGTCTTGGTACCTCTCTTTATGTCCAAGACATCTAACAAAAAACAACTACGACAAAAAAGGTATCACCACTAGGACCCATGGTTATCTGACTGCCCTAAGCCCGTCTTCAAGACTGTTATCACTTATCAAACAAGGTACTAGGCCTGAGGATTGGGGAGTAAACGCTCAATGGATTCAACGCACAAAACAATTGAATTGGCAACTGAGTAATACCATTTTCTAAGAAGAGAAAGCTAAATATAGCTTATATGTCCCAGCAGAGAGAGTTGATGAATTGAGATGGATGCCGAACGAATTAGGTATAGTTTCAGTTAAAGAAGCATATTTAGCCCGTTAACTGATGGAATGATCCTTTGAGGTATGGAAGCTTCACTTCCATAATAAACTAAGAATGATGCTATGGTGATTTGCAATAGAATATATTCCCACTAGGAAAAGGCTTGCGGCTACTTTGGATTTGGAGGGTGTGAAGAGACACAGCTGCATTACATGGAGCAATGCTTGATCACCAACATATTTTGGTTTCGAAAACCACAATCAGATACTGTCAGTCTGCCTCAACTCTTTCGAATTAGTTGTCTGTCAAATGGTCTCAGAAATTGTAACGTGGTAGCTAACACTAGTGTGTCTTGGGCCTCTTGGAAGTGGATCTGGCCTACACTGGCCTTTGTTTCGCTTCCCTCCCTGTATATCCCACAGTACTGTACAGTGATGCTTCACGTGTTGATGTGGATGTGGTACTTTAAAGAGAGAGGAATTTTCAGGAAAAAGAAAACACTAAAGCATTCTTACAAATTTAGTCTTCTAAAATTTTAATACATATTTTATACTAATGCATGCGTGTCGGTCTCTAATTAATCGATGCCACCTCAATTATATTTTTAACAAATAGTGCGAAATAAAGTTCTGCCACAATATCTGGGTTAAAGCGGGAAAAGCTAATGCATCATTTTTATTCTCTACAAATTAAAAAGCATTAAAAAAAAAACCTTTTGGGAGGAAAAGCAAATTTGCAAGATGAAATTTTGCAGGCCAAGGCGCCATTTTGTCAAGACTCTAACTGGTCGGCATTAGAACGTTTTAATACCCATTTTTCGTCTGCAAATGCTGATGATGAGCAAATGTACAAGTTGGAAACTTGCAGAACAGAGGCCGGCCAGCAGAGCATGAAATCGCGTTTTAATGGCGACCAGACCGAGAACCAGGAAAAGGGTGTGCGCTATTCGCCGTGCTCCTAATGGAAGCGCCTTTGAGAAATGGTATATTCATTAGTATGGGCTCAAATATATGCAAAGCATTAATGCTATTCACTTTTTTTCTTCTGTGGTGGTCTCTTTGTATGCCTGTATTCTACTTTTAGGGTTCCTCATGCCTTTCACATTTCTGGGACTTCAGTGTTATGTCTGTATATATATTGCAGTGAAAGATGTGGGGTATCGATGGCTGTTGCTTTAGCTGATATGCACGAGTGTAAACCTAAGATGGATGCGAAGAGGTTCAAGGGAATGAAAGGGAGCCGGCATGTCGACAATGCATGTTTTGGGGACCAGCCCATTTCGCCTTTCCGTTTGTTTATGTACATTTTTCATCCTGATTTGTTGTTACCCATGTTGTTGGTTATAGGAGTACTAATGAAATTTCAATCTACTGTTTCTTTTGGTTTTCTTTATATTTTTGAAGGTTTTGTAGAGGGAATTACTGCAGATATGTGCATATCTTTGCATTCCTTTTTTCATTATAGTTCATCTGTCATTTATATATGGAGTGCTGAATTTACTGTATCGTTTATAAATATGATCCCATTTCAGGCTCATCTCAGTTGAGATTCTGCCCAGTAAAGCCATGTTTTCCTTTTAAAGATATGGCCTTGGAGATGTAATTTCGTTTATTTCTTCTCTATATTCACCAACCAACCTTATTTTTAGTTGAACGGAGTTTTCACGTTTGGTTTATGGTAAAAGTCATGCTATATTGATTAGCTTTCTTTCTCAGGGAAAGCTTTATAAAGAGTTGCAAGACCAGAAATTTGATTGAAATTGATAGGAGAGGGTTTGACACGTGGAAAAACATGTCCAAGGAGGTAAAACCTACCCCATTTTGTATCTTCAACATGAAGTTTGTTTTCCTTTGGAGCTTAATTTACCTTTCTCTTCAGGAGAGGCAACCATATGTTTTTCAAGCTGAGAAAGTGAATTCTGCCCACCAAGAAGCCTTGAATAATGAGGTTAATGATATGATAAAGGTAACTGGACAATGTCAATATTGAAATATCTTCCCTTCAAAATGTATACTTTCCATTGAACTTTCAAAAGTTATTATTTATCGGCTCTTGAGACACTTGTAAAGTTACATTTGGGCACATTAATATACTCTGATTTCAATGGTCATGAGATGGTAAGGGCATGAAGCTAAGCTTCTCATTTTTCTGACTTGCACGATATTACATCAACACCACTTCCTGATGATGGTGGAAATGGGGCCTGATTTTGTGAACTGCTTTTTGTTCAAACCCATCGTCATATATCGTGATCCTCACACCCATTCTTTCAAATTTGAGATTCATACTGTATCAGTGACAAGGTGATTGGTTTTAGGTGAATGATGAGGCTGATTCAGCAATGGTTGGGAAGTTTGATAAGGTTTGTCTACTTCTAAGTCTTAAAATGACATTCCAATTTTTACAGTCAGGTTAATTAGTTTCTTTCACACAAACATAATTTTCAATTATGGCTTGTATGAACTGTTTACAGTTCCATTGGATCTATGAAGAATCTTCAGAGAAATCAGGATACTTTTCTTACAGCTCAGGATACTTTTCTTACAGCTCAGAATACTGGTTTCACAATTATGGTATATATAACTTTCTCCCTTTCTCCTTGTGTCTAAATGCTTCTTTTTTCGAATTTAACTTGTCATTTTGTTTATGGGTTAACTAAGAGTTTCAATGCCATACAGTCTATTCATGTTTTATGTCTGGCTACCTCTTGTATGCTTATAATCTTCTCACTGTTTCCTTGTGCATTGAACAATTTATTTCCTGGGCCTCACCGCATTATTAACTGTAAAATGGGGATATTGGACTCTTGGACATCTGAGGATGCTCAATAAACTTGGAGACTAAATACTATGGCTCCCATTTTATGTTGAATGTTGGGTTTAAACTTTAATGGGACCATCATATTGGCAATGTTGGACAATTTAGTTGCTTGCAGTTTCTAAAAGACAAGTCTTGGCTATTGTACAGGAGTCTACAATTTGTAGTTTTCTACCCAGTGAAGGTCTACCTTGCATCTTGGAGCTTGAAGAATGCATTTCTGGGTTCTTTTGCTGACGTGTGATTTAAGATAGAGGATGCTGATTACATCAGTTCTAAAATTTTGGTGAAATGTTGGTCCATATTTATTTGCATTTTGTCAGTGTAAATATTGCATTTCTCTATGAATTTAAATCTTTGATGGAAATGAGTCAAATGCCTGTGATGTTGCCAGATGAAAAGGTGCGGCAGCAGTTTTCTATTATGCACAATATCTTGTGACTGTAAGTGAAAGAGGACTGTGCTGGACATGTTTTATATGAGAATTTTTTTGAAATCTTGTACTAAATATGAGAATCAAGTATTCTCATGTAAGGAATTTTAGGGATAAAAATGTATTCCACGAACTAAGCACTATATTTTTCCATCTTGGCTACATAAATTGTCGTTAAAACTAGTTCTCGAACTGCAAATATGAATTTAAATGCCCATGATTGCTCAAGTGTTCATGTTTCGATTGGAATAGCAGCTCTTATCCAAAGTTTCAATTGTTCACAACACGAAAGTATTGAACCGTATACAATGTCAATGACTTTATTGGGGTTATATAAAAAATTTGACTCCCCTAAAGTTCAATAACCATTTATTGAAAAACAACGATTTAATTTAATAAAATACAAGATGGTGAATTATGAAGTTATCAGATTTTTTTTCTTGTTTCTTATGAATAATTATTCATTTATATTTTACTCTTTAAAGTACATCTTGCACTTGTAGGATCAAATTCTTATCCTTATGTATAAACATTTACAAGCTGAAGATAATGTCAAGATCTTAAGAAAGATTTTTACAAACAAAAAGGAAAAAAAAAATACAATCAGTTCTAGATAGGAGAATTTGTTAGGCTTGCTAGTCAGGTTTGATTTTGGAATTGGTGGGTTAGTTTTCCAAAACTTTAATTTTATCCTTTGGGGGGGGGGGGACTAGTTTGTGAATAATTGTTGCTATAGTTAAGTAATTGGTCACAATTTAAAGACGTGTCTTTTATGAAACATTTCTTATCAATAAACAGAAAAAAAGAAAAAAAGAAAGAAAAAGACGAGACTAGTTATAACTTATACCATCAACTTAGATATGGTAAGATATAATTTTCTCTTTTTATATATTTATATTTATATGCAAATACACATATGTAAATCCATATATATAGAGGTGATTTGTGAAAAATAATTATATTTATTTATTTAGTATTGCTGTGAGATGATATGTAAATAATTATATTTAATTATTTAATTTTACCAAATTCAAACTTTATGAAATCTTTAAATTGAATACTTTACAAAATGTGAAAAGAAAATAAACTTAGTTCGTAAACTAGTAATGTTATATTTTTTAAAAATACCTAAAATATATATCTAAGTGTTCAGAAACAATTAATAACATATTTATAATTAATATTTAATATTCTAATTTATTATTATCATTTGAGTTGAGATTCTCTTAGCATATATTAATTTTTTTAATAATTTTACACATTTAATATATTTTATTGTCTGTCTAAAAGTTATCACTTAAGATTATTCTTTTAATGCTACTTATGATAAGTAAAAAGGAAAAAAAATAATTTCCAATTTTTCTTATTAGAGGAAAGAGAAAAAGGAATTAGGAAATAGAGGTGATTATGACCAAATCTGCTCTGATAATCTAGATTAGGCTCAAATTATTTGGGTTAGGTTAGATCCTATTTCAATATAAAGTCGAGTCAAACTCGAGTCTTAAAAATGAACTCAATACATTTTTGAGACGGAACTGGATCACTTTTCAGGTTATCTTAATCTGACATGATATTATATAATATTTTATTTTTTAAATATCATTTTATATTTATATTTAAAATAAATACAAATATGATCATATTATAATTTAAACATTAAAAATATTACTTTCTAAATTTTATATTTTTAAATATTAAAATTTTATAATTCAATTTATTAATTATACACATAAAAATTTAAAATATTAAATTTCGTGCCAACCCGATCCTAATCTGGTCTTGACCAAGCCAGACATTAACTCAAATATAATTGGATCTATTTAGGTTTAGAGGCCTTATCAAAATATCGGGTCAGATTCAACCCCTATTAAGAAGGTTGTGATATAGGTCACGTGACTTGAAAGTAGTGACGAAGTGAATCACGTGATTAGGCGAACCAGAAACTCAGAATGGACCGAGACAGAAGGGGGAAATTAAATGAGGCGTGAATAAAAAACAATAAAAAAGAGAAAGCAGCTACGACGTCGTCTTCTTGTTATTGTTCACCATTAACGTTGTATTGTGTTGTGTTGTGTTCTGCGACTTCTGTCCTGTTCTGTTCTTCTCATGGACTTCCCCGCTTATGCTAATTCACAGCCTCTTCTCAAGCAACTCCTCCCACATACCCTTTTCTCCTTCAACCCTCGCCTCTTCCTTCTCAACTCAGAGTTTTGGTTTGCAATTGCCTCTCTCTCTCTCTCTCTCTCTCTCTCTCTCTCTCTCTCTAATTTCTTTCTGTGTTCCTTTGTTTACTCTGATTTTAATTTTTTTATTTTTTTTTCAGAAATTAAAGCGTTTGGGTCTGGTTAAGAATCGTCTGGTTGTCCGTTGCTCGTCTGGTTCCGATGAATTTAGCTCTGTTAATGGGTTGTCATTCACACCCAATAAGCTTTTCGTGCAAGAGGTACGGGTTCTGCTCATTTTCCTGTCGTTGTTGACTGTTTAAATTCATACTTTATTGATTTTTTTCTATGTTCTCATTGTTCTGCGTCCAACCATGTTTAAAGGTTTATCTTTTATTTGGCCTCTTTTTATGCACTCTTAAATTTGTTTTCTTGGCCATATTATGTACTCCTATTGGAACAGTGAATTTAGTGACGTTAAGTGGTTGGAACGTATGGATTCTTAGGTTTCTTGCCCTAACTCTTTTTGTTTCATGTTTCCTTCCAGGCTATTGGACCTGAGTATGGGGAAGGCTTTGAGACTTTTAGAGCTGATGGACCGTTAAAAGTTGATGTGGTAAAGAATTTTGGTCACCATCGACATTTCTAGTTTTTCCTTTAGATCAAGTTAGATTGTCTCACCATACTTTCCGAAGCAAGAATACTGTAATTTATGATTGAAGGATGCTAATTCTTATTGAAAACAGGACTATTTGAACGATAAATTACAAGATGGTTTTCTTCAGCGCATACGCTATGCTATGAAGCCAGATGAAGCATATGGCCTTATCTTCTCTTGGGACAATGTGGTGGTAAGTACTTTCAACTCGAGCTTATAGGGATGTTTTTCCATAGACTGAAATGATGCAAAACTGTTGTCTCTACTGTAGTCTTGTTGAATATTTTGGTAATATTGAGTGATTGAAATTGAGTTTATATTTGTTGCGATCATGTAGAAGATGTGTAATGTTCTGGTTGTTAATTTCATGTGGGGCTCACTACTATGAGTGTATGACTGAAAGTCTTGAGATGAGAAGAGCATGACAACACATAATATCATGCAACCAGTTTACATGAATTCCCTGATAACAGCATGTAATGTGTTTCAGGCTGATACTCAAGCTTTGAAGAGGAATGCATGGAAGCAGCTTGCCTCAGAAGAGGGTATGTTAATTGTTTTGATTGTGGAAACTTTGATGGGCTGATCTTTAGCATTCTTGTTTGGATGGATGGAAGAAAATGAAATGAAAAGTGGAAAGTATAATGTATAGTTAATAAATGTTAAAAGATAAGGATTAGCATATTTCTTACACTGATTCCCATGCAGGAAAGGATATTCCTGAAGATGGTGATATGCAAAGATTAATGCTTTGTGCAGATGTTGGTCATGTGTTGGATAAGGTTTGGTAATTCGCTGTTGCTTTAGGATTTGGTTGCATATCTTAATACGTACATATATCAAACTTATGATTATGATTTAAATATTGACCATATTATATTATATGTCTCTTCTATTATGTAGACTAGGAATTTTTCTTTGTCTTTATCTTGAAGCAAAGTAAATAAAATGAAAATGAAATTCTTGCAGTTATGAAATTTAATTTTTAATCATGGTTTGAATGACTATGGAACCAAGAAATTCATAAGTTGGTCATAAATAGGTTGTTATCATCTTGGTCTCATCCCTCCCAGAAAGCTTCATTTTGTAAACCTACATATACATTCAACTTCTGAAAATGATGTGTTAAAAATTTTGGCAATAAATAGCCCTGCAACATAATTCTTCCCCCCCCCCCTCCCAAACAACTGCCCGTTTTTTTGTTATTTCCTCACTATTGATACAAGAAACCTGTAACCATATTCTATTCATCTGCATTGCTATTTTGACAGACTATGTTAGAACATATACAATGGAAGGCATTTATACCATTGAATAGTGTGGTCTTTGAGGGACGCTAGCCATATGCAATATCTTCTTTGTTTCTGAAAAAGGTGTGGGAGTCTATGCTTGTCTGGCTTTTCCTCCTGTGTGTGTGCATGAAGGAGTTATGTTACTGGGGGTGGCAAAGGGATAGATGTGATCGGAAATATTTTAATGTAAGAGAAATATTATTATAGAATTGGTTGCTTGACTTTACAGTGTCTCAGTAATTTATATATGTTCTCTCTTCGTCTAAAAATCTTTTCTGTTGCAATCTTCATATTTTATTAAACATATCAAGTGGAAAAAAGAAAGAAAATACAATAATACCTGGTTCCACAAAGGGGAATTGTGAAAGGAAAAAGAATTTTCTTAGTTATGGTTAAATGATTTTATGTGGACATTGAATTATAAAGAAATACTTTCTTAAAGATAGTGTCATCATTAAAAATCTCAAACCCAGCTCTAAAACACAGATCTTATTTTTGCTGACTAGCCTATGGAAATTTGCAGCATTTTCTCTGGTATAAGGAAGAAAACAAGCTGGATAGACTGAAGTTGAGGTTTTCTCAGTTATATTTTGATAATCTTCTAAGAGTAAGCATTGCCTTGATTTCTTCTGAGGGGTATTATCTAGTGTCATAGAGACTTAGACCTAACATTTCTTTGATATAACTTTGTCTAGCTTGAAAGACGAATGCTTGGCCTAAAAGACTGGTTGGAAGCAGTGTATACAGCTTGCATCCCCTGTGCTGTTGTTTCAAGTCTTGATAGAAGAAACATGGCAGAAGCTTTGGAACGAATAGGGCTCAATAAGTATTTCCAGGTTGTTAATATTTGAGAAGAGTTAACACAAAAACTATTCTAGAAATAACAGGTTACCTTGCTTCCCCAAACATGATGTGGAAGAGCATATTGGCTCAAATAACAAACTTTACTTGATCTTTGGATTGTACTAAAAAACCATAAGATCTTATTTCTTTTCAGGCTATCGGTGCCAATTAAAATTATAATATACTCTTTATATAGTTAATTGAGTGCAGGTGCGAACTCCAAACTTCAACTTCAGTTTTCGTGGTCAAAATATTTGGAGGAATGATGTTGATATACATTCATGACAAAAAAGAAGTTTTTTCTGTGACTTAAGATCTAGATCCGCTATACAGTCATTATTTGGCTTTCACCACTTTTTTGGGGTAATCCCAATGGATAACTCAGCATCTTTATGGCTAGAACTAATTTTCAACCCATTTTCTGTATGCTTGATACAGTATATACTCAATATCTTAACATGCTTATGATATTGCCACTTGCTAATTGCTTCATTTTGAGTTGCAGGCAATTGTGACAGAAGAGGACGGAATGGAGTCAATAGCTGATTGATTTCTTTCTGCCGCTGTGAGGTATAGTACTTGTGGATTGCGTCACAATGAAATATTTCAGGCTTCGAATTATTACTATTTCTATTGTTACTATTTTTGTTATTATTTTTTTACACTTATCTTCATACTATATAATAATATAATTGAATTTGGGCAAGGTTTCTCCCCTATTAGTACTGCGACATTTCTGAGTGAAAGTAGTAGTGCACTAGTCTATGATAAAACGTGTACCACGGAACAGGATTCATAATAAATTTCTGTAAAGCTGAGTTTTCCTGTATTTTGAAGTTGAAGGATATTTCGAGGGCAATGATCATGGAGTTGCTCAATGCAAACTAAGACGATAGAATAAAGCACCAATAGCAAGAGGCAGTTTTAAATGTGGCGTTGGTGTTTTATGTAGGATTGATTTTGGTTCTGTGGTTGATTTGTTCTGCAAGTCTGTTATAGTTTTGCGACCTGTTTGCCTAAATGCCTTGCAGCTGGATCGGAAACCTTCCAAATGTGGTTTTTGAAGATGATCCTAGAGGAGTAACCGCTGCGCGCAACTGTACAATGATGGCTGTAGCATTAATTGGAGCTCATCCTGCGTGAGTAGTTTACATTTATGTAAAAGCAATGCGCATAAGCTGTTCATATGAAAATAAATATCATGAACATGTCAGGCTTGCATGTGCAAACACTGTTTTTCAGGTACATGATACATAGAAGTTTAATTAGGCATTTGGGTTTGTATCAGCACTTGAGGACTAGAAATGAAAGAGTAATTTCCATTCTGTTGCACACGTTGTTACTTGAAACTTCTAATGAAAATATATTCATTCAGCATTCAGAAACTGATTGATGTTGAAACCTGCAGGTATGATTTGGGGCAGGCTGATCTTGCTGTTGCTAGCTTTAGTGAACTTTCTGTGATCAATTTGCGAAGACTGTTTGCTAACAAGGGCTCTACATTTATGGACCTGCAGAAGCAGATCATAGAGAAAGATCCTCCGAAAAGGAAACTTACAACAGACACCATTTTCTAATATATTTTCCTTTCGATACTTTTTTCTTGTCCCCTCTGCAAAGTTTCCTTGTAATTAAATAATTATTTAGGGTTAATTTTCTTTATGTAAATTAAAATTGCTATAATTTGATTGCAATCAGTTTGATCTGATGTAATCCATATTTTCTGTATCAATTTGTACTTCCAATTTTGCCACCTTGAAAATGGGATTTGGATCTCTTCATGTTAACATGCTGGTTTAGATATCAACTATTAATTTTCATTATATAGCTCATTCATGATCGTCATATTATAGATTTGAAAATGAAAATTGGTTGAGAGCTGAAACAACCTCAAGAAGGGATCCAAATCCTAGTTCATGTGTCTTATGGCTACAAGAGGATTATTTTACTAAAGCATGATATTTAACTTCTGCTTGGCATTTGAATCTTATTGTATCTATTTTGAATAACTGAGTGAAATATACTATGGATAATCTCTTCTTTTTCACCACTACAAGAAAATAACAGTGAAATTTGTGTATTTCAGTATTTCTTACAAGTCTAGATTGATGTTGTTAGAATTGGATTAGATCAAAAGGTTTCACCTATTCAACTGTGAACAGAACATTTAATTTATTATGCTTTAGTTTTGTAATTAGATTTAGGATTATACTAATTTAAATTAGTTAAAATCATTTAAATTAATTAGTTAAATTGTTTAAATTGATTGGTTATTAATGTTTTTAAAAAAAGATTTAATTTTTTTTATATATTATGAATGTTCTAAATAAATTTTATATTTTTTTATGTAAATTATTTTTATAACATAATTCAATTTAATTAACTGATTTAAACAATTAAACTTAAATAAAAAATCTTGTTAGCTTCTTATTTGACCTAATTTTAACTACGTTATTCTAGACAGACAATTGTCTTTTCCCCAAAAGCTATACTACAGTCACATTTGTCTTTCAGACAGATCGTCAGAGTAACATTATGACTGGCGCATGGCATCATCCAAATTCTAATGTATCATTCAAAGAGCATTATCATACGAATAAACATTACTTATACAATAAAAAAAGTCTTTTTTTTTATCAAACATTAAAATTAAGATTATATTTTTAATTTAATTTTTAAAAAATTATATCAATATTAATTTAATTATTAAATAATAAAAAGTGATACTATGTTTTTTTTTTAAATTAATATTAATTTAATTTTTTATTTATAAAAAATATTATTACTTTAATTATTTAATTATATAAAATTTACATTAATTTAGTTTGTTAATAATAAAAATTATACTAATTTAATTATTATTAATATAAAAAAAGATTATTTTAATATTATTTTTTATTATTTAAAAATTAAATTAATATTAATTTTTTTAATTAAAATAATATTAATATAATATTTAAAAGAGTAAATTGAGACTTTGCTCTCAGATTAAAAACGTCAGATACACACGCCATAGCGAAACATAAGCTGCTAATATTTTTTTTTTCTCCCATCACAGGTTAAAGAGTTCCTCTTTTCTTCATATTCGTCGTCTGTTTGTGTTTTTGGGTAATTTGCAGGTGCTATTGCTGACATGGCGAAATTCAGTGCCTACTGGATTCTTGCAAGGATTGGATTGGGTTGGTGATTTCTCTTATCTTTCCTTTGGCCCCAACACTTTGATCTCTTTCGTGCTTCGCAGCACCGGCAATGCCATAACCCATAAGGACTGCGAAACCAGCTCCAGCTTCAAACATGTCGTGCATCAACAGTAGCCTCAGCTACATTATACCCTCTACCCCTCTTCCTTCCTCTACGACCAGAAGATCAAGTTTCATTTTTTCCCCGAAATCAAGGCCCCCAATTTCCTGCTCCCTTGGAGGTAATATTGCGTTCAAGCCGTGACCCTTTTTTTCTTAATTACTGATGCTTCCCTCGAAGGCCCAGCAAGTGTTCGAATTTCCTTTCTTTTAGGGAGGTGAGGATTTTCCTGCGGGAACCAATCCAAGCTGATCCATTGTAGATTGCAATCGAGTAATTGAGTTCTTTTTTCTTTTTTTTTCTTTTTCTGTTTCCTAATTTTTGGAATATATACCAATTCTTTTTCCCCTATATTAAGCAAATTATGTTAACGTCGTTTACATTCAACTCATTGCTTTGTGAATTAGGCTTGTGTCTGTCAAAATAGCTTTTTGTGATCCCACTGGTTGTCTCCCCTGTTGTTCTTTTCACCAGTTCGACCTGATGCCATTTTCTGGGCTTTGTCTTGTGGAATGTGAATGATTTACTCATGTCATTTGCAACTTTTCCCGAGGAAGATTTACTATGGAGTTCTTCTGCCAAAAAATAGAATTTTTATAATTTAATAGCTCAAAACTCCAGTTGACAAATTCAATACTATATAAATAAATTTTACAGTTTACAATTGTAAACCTTTTTTGGCATAAACATATTATTTGTAGAATTCTAGTACCCTATGTTTCTTAGTCGTCATTTTCAGTCAACGCAAATAGCCATTCTCGTGTATTTCTTGTCAAACTTATATTATTTATGTTCTTCACATACACAAAGCATTCAGGTAATTTATGAGTTTTTGTATCTGAATTCTGGAAAATCATATCCAGGGACAGTTGCTGAACCAAAGGCAACAGCTGCTGTTGAACCACTTTTGCTTAATGCAGTTCGTGGGATAGATGTTGAAAGACCCCCAGTTTGGCTCATGAGGCAAGCAGGGAGGTACATGAAGGCAGGTTTATGCAGCTAATGGTTCTGGTTGCATTAATAGTCTTCAATATTTTGGAATTCATACATAGTTGTAAAAGACAGCAACTTAATTGTAATTTTAGAATATCCAAATTTAATATTTGGTGTGACTTTGATATGAGTATGTTTTCTTTACTGAAAATATATTTAACCTTTGTTGACCAGAGTTATCAAATCATCTGTGAGAAATATCCTTCATTCCGCGAAAGATCTGAAAATGTTGACCTTGTAGTGGAAATTTCATTGCAACCATGGAATGTTTTCAAGCCTGATGGGGTACGATAACTCTTTAGCACTCATTTATATATTTATGCTTTGTGGGACATTTTTTATTAGCCTACATTCTGTGTTGTGGTTCTGATTTCGTTGTCATTAATAATTTGATTGGTATTAAATCTGTGACAGGTGATTTTATTCTCAGACATTCTTACCCCACTTTCTGGAATGAATATACCCTTTGATATTGTGAAGGGTAAGGGTCCTATCATATTGGATCCTGTTCACACAGCTGCCCAGGTTGATCAAGTGAGGGAGTTTGTTCCTGAAGACTCAGTTCCATATGTTGGTGAAGCGCTGACAATTTTGAGGAAAGAGGTCTGTGTCCTTACAAGTTTCCACCTTTGAACCTCTGTTTTTGTTCATTTCACACCTCAGATTTCCTTTTACAGCAATAGCCTTTCAGTTTGGTCAAGTACCATATGACAGGAAGTTATTTATGTTTATTTGAGTTAAATGGCACTCTGTACATTTTATGGATGGCCACTGGTTGTGTATCATAGGTGGAGGGTTGTAATGACATGGAAAAAGTGATTGAAGGCTTCTGTCATGTGGTACCTGAGGGAATGTATCTTAAAAACTTACAGCACTATCTATTCTGCATTTGGCTATTAAGATAATATGAATTGATCTTGTATGTCTCAATGGTATTAGATAGTTGTTACTTCATTGTTACTATCTATAATGCCCTTATGTCTTATTATCCCGTTGAATATAAAAGCTTCAGTATTGATTGCAGGTGGATAATAAAGCCGCAGTCCTTGGTTTTGTTGGGGCTCCGTTCACCCTGGCATCATATGTGGTTGAAGGTGGTTCATCGAAACACTTCTCAAAAATAAAGAGATTGGCTTTCTCTCAATCCAAGGTAATCTTCAGTCATCTTTCCCTACTACTCTGGCCCAATAGAGTTTGTGTTGCTTGGAAAAACTACAACTGACAGAATGTGCTTCTGTTTTATGTTAGCTTTATTTAGGATTTTAAAGTCTGAAATGGACTGACCAGTCCACCTAGGCATCAATAAGTCCTTAAGTTAGTCATTTCATTAGAAAGTTAGATCTGGTTGAACTGGAAAGCAGATAGCATAGTTCATGTCATCAGAATTGGTTAGGCTTTTTCTTTTTCTTGTTGTGTCTCATTATGAAATTGTTACACTGATGGAACAACTAAATTATTGATCTTATTATTAAATACCCAGTCGTAGTATTATACTAAGTATTTGGTACTTTCAATTTCCAAAAAGAAAGTTAATAATGATATAAACTAAAATGTATGAGTTCGTATCCAAAAAATGTGTGAGCTTTCATAAGATGAATTTTCATGAGCTTTTATATTACGGAAAAAGCGATGCTGGGCATCCCCTCTTACCTTTTGGTTTAATATGATTATGAACGAATACAAAGACGGGTAAAATACACCAGATAATAGGTATTCATCAGTGTAAGTTTCATATTTGTGTTAAGTTGCCAAGTTTATTAGAAAAATTGACATCTACTATTAGTGAAAAGAATTCTACGTCATGACAGTCTGATTGCTTCACCATTGACATGGTAACTCCCAGTTTATGAATTGTGTGGTCATTATTTTTGCAGTGGGCGACGCAGAGAATAATAAATGTATCTGACATTTATTATAATGTATCTTCCGGTCATGGAAGATGACTGGATCAGTATCTGTACTTTTGAAGGTTTTCTTGAATGGCCCAAGACTTAAATATCCGCTTTATCTCTCTCTCGCCCTCCCTCTCTTATTGGATGTTAGAAAGCTCTCTAGTGATGGCTAGAGTGCTAGACTAATGCTGCACCCTTACCAAATTAAATCTCAGAAAATTAATATAAGATAGAGAGATCAATCTAGGACAGATTGAAACCTCCCTTTTTTAGTGCCCCATCAAGGCTTGGAAATGATTAGTTTTTTTATCTTGAAAACTGTCTTTTAGGTTACTTTACCTATACTACTAGACCAGGGAGGCAACAAGTTCTGCATTATTTGTACAAGTACATACACGCATTTTTCTTTTTTTTATTGAATTGTGATTCGTCCACAGGTCCTCCACTCATTACTACAGAAATTTACAACGTCAATGGCAAGATACATTCAGTACCAAGCTGACAATGGAGCTCAAGCTGTTCAGATCTTTGACTCATGGGCAACAGAACTTAGTCCAGTGGATTTTGAAGAATTCAGTTTGCCATACTTGAAGCAGATTGTAGATATTGTGAGGAAAACCCATCCAGAACTCCTTTTGATCCTCTATGCAAGTGGGTCGGGGGGATTGCTTGAGAGGCTAGGTCTTACAGGTGTGGATGTAGTTAGCTTGGATTGGACAGTTGACGTGGCTGATGGTAGGAAGCGGTTGGGACCAAATATAGCAGTCCAGGGTAACGTCGATCCTGGTGTTCTTTTTGGTTCAAAAGAGTTCATCACTGATCGAATAAAGAATACTGTCAGAAAAGCAGGTAGAGGGAAACATATCTTGAATCTTGGTCATGGCATTGTAGTAGGAACACCTGAGGAGAATGTTGCTCATTTTTTTGAGGTTGCCAAGGGAATCAGATACTGAGATGCTAATTTTTATTTATCTTTTCAATCCTAGTTGTGTGACAGAAATTTATTTATCTTTCTAAATATCACAAAAAAAAAAGAAGCATTTGCTAACTAGTAAGACCCATATGGATGACCCGTGTGGGTGAGCTTTAAAAAACTACTTTTTGAATAGTTATCTTCGATGGCTCTAAAGCTATTTTAACTTCAGTCAAGTTTCTCAAAGTCCCATTGTATATTAAGAAACTTTTCAAATTTTCTTTTAAAATATATCATGGTTTTCAAGTTAACTTTCATTTGATTTTAAACTTAGAAACAAAAAAATATCATATTATTATGTTATTATAAAACGAAAAGAATAAAATTTTCTTTCTATCCGCGTCAATATTATAAATAACGTTAATACGCCAATTAATAGTTATGGCCTGTATCAATTATGTGTGAAGGAAGTCCACTTTCTGTAGCTAATAACTTTTTGGGCGATATTATCACATGCACACTGTTATAACAAAGCTTCAGAATCTCGTGTATAATTAGAAAAAAGTTATTAGAATTTGTTTGGGAACAAAAACAAAAGGACCCGCAAGTAGACAGGGAACATGCTGTGTACTGTATAATGAAGAATTGAGAATCAACAAGGACACAGAAAAGTTGTCACCAAACAATCCATGGGTCACAACGATATAATTTGGTTGAATAGTATCTTTAAATATGCATAATTTATTTTGGTACATGGTCGCAGGTCATGAGATTTTAAAATTTTGGTACATGCAAAGGTACAAGATTGCATCAAGAACTCTTATCAAAATGTTTTATCTCAAATGCCAACGTAGATCAAGAAAGACTGCTAACTACGACTCCAGAGAGATATCTTTGCCAAAGAGATTGCTGATTCCCTTCCCAGGATCACTTTGTTTTACAATAGACTCTCCAACCAAAATCTGCGGAAAGATAAATGGTGTTATACATGCACATTATATGGACACAGTTGTTGGCAACACCCACGGGTTCCCGAAATTCGATTACTGTATTGCTCAATTTATGACTAAAGGGGGCTCCAGAAAGAACATGATTTTGATGGATTTAATGGTAGATGATGAGTCATGTGGCTACAATAACAACAACCAAGTCTTATCTCAAGCCCGATCCCACTATATTTTGTAGCATTTTTTTTTTGTTTACTTTGGTAGTATATTTCCAAGGTTTCTACTGTGAGTAATAGGGTCACTCAGATTTTACCCATTAAAGCGAAAGCCTCATGACCCAAATATAATGGATTTGGGATTGTCACTGAGGCTGCTGTCAGGATTTAGGAAGTAGTTGAGTATGTCAATTATCATTTTGAAGGTGCTCATCAGGTTTTTACAGTGTGGAAATGAAATTCCCAATACTTACAGCTTTAACACCAGCTTCTTGTACATAGGCGATATCAATGGGAGTAAACAGACCAGATTCCCCTACAACCTAAACAAACCGCATAGTAAAAAGATCATTAGTAAGATATCCAAAATAAAATAACATTTCTTTCAAGTAACTCTAAATAAACAAATAAACAAAGGAAAGGCCACTTACAATGATGCTTTTCTCACGGATTATTTTGCCTCGCTCTCCTTCAAGAAGCTTCTTTGTGATACCAATATCCACCTCAAATGTTTCTGCAGGCCCAAAAAAGAAAAGCCACAATCGATAAGCCATACCCTCAAGTTTAAATATTCAGGGTCAGACATTGACCAAAGAATAAAAGACAAAGCAGGAAATTATTAACACTTTAAATAAACATATACTTTAAACCTGAAAGACATATTTTCTAGATTCACAACACTAGTATCTATCAACCCCCACAGCCCACAAACGTGTAGAGTCGACACACATGTTTATTGATATATATATATATATATATATATATATATATAGAGAGAGAGAGAGAGAGAGAGAGAGATGGAAAGAGCAGGAAGAGAGAAATTCTGCCTTCATGTGATAATTGATAGTTTGTCTGAAACATATATTATACTGAATGACATAAGTCTGACAGAAGTAGTAAAGTTACAGAAAAAAAAAAGTTGCTAGGAGAACCATGCAGTATACGGGTCAAAATAATTGTATTACTCCAAAGTTTTAAAAGATTATTGTCATAACGTTAGGAAAGGCTCAGAAACTGACTATCTATCTGAGTTGAAGAAAGAGAAAGACGGAAAGATGAGAGAAGGAAATTCACATATATTTCCTTACTTTTTAATCCATTTTGGGAACAAGCAAGAGAAAAGGCATACGATATCATCAAAATAGAGAAGAGAGATATAGAGAGAAAGAGAGAGAGATAAAAGAGTGATAAGGCATACCAAGATTACGGTTATTGATGCCAATAAGCTCAATTCCCTCTATTCCAAGAACACGATCAAATTCCCTCTCATCGTGCACCTAGGAGAAATCAGAAAACAACATCAAATGTCAAAATAAAAATATATATTTCTTTCCTATTGGCCATCATGAAATAAATGATTCAGCACACATTAGACCTAGGATTATGAGATAAGAACAAATAAAGAACATGCTATACTGATTGAGGGATCTAAGCAGATTATATTGAAGACTGACGTATTATAAGGACTGAGATAAACAATCATCAAATCATTTATAACAATTCAAGGTTCATATTAAAGCTAATTTGATTTAGGTCAGGGTCTAACTTGAGCTTAGTAAATGAGGTAAAACCTCAAAAACAATATGTGAATTGAAATGTTGCTTTCAATCTTACTCTCATATATCCTTTGAAAGAAAAGTGAAGGGAAAAAACAACAGAATAAATTAATGCATAAAGCACCCATTTAACAAAGTGGCTTTAAGGTGTTTGCTTTATGTCTTTTCAATGTAATCTAACATAAGACCCTTTTTTCCAGAAAAAAATAGAGTGGCAATTAAAGTCACAGTAAATTTAGTAATCCTATGAAGAAACATGTTCTATATGATAAATATGAAGAAACTTACGTTTAGTCTTAATAATGATTCTATACTTTATAGTTTATACCTTAGGTTGTAAATCCAATATACTCTAAATTGTTTCTTTTAAGCATAGAATCCTTAAATTAAAGAAACACATTGTTTATAGCTACATTATTCAAAACTCAAATTAGCCCACTTCAGGAATAAGTTCACACTAAAAAATGGAATAAGCTCAAAATTTGGCTTCAGAAATAAATTCATACTGAACACTGGATATCAGTAAGACAGTAAGCTAAAACAATTTCATTAATGTTGGAAATTATATCAAATTTAGGAAACAGAATAAACAAGAAGCACCAACTTTACCTCAACAAGTGCGGTCAGTCCAAGTAATTTGCATATCTTAATCATGTATTTGATGTCAAGATCTGGCAAAACGGCAGCAATTAGAAGGACTGCATCTGCGCCTTTAGTTCGAGCATAGTAGAGTTGCCATGCATCTATGATGAATTCTTTGCACAACAAAGGGCACTGCATATTTTTTGCCAGAGTCATCAACATTGCCTACTTAAAGCATTAGATAGTAGAACAAACCCTATATCAAGAAGTAACACAATTCACAAGGCAAACCTTTACTCCAGCCTTTCTTATTGCCTCAAGATTTTCAAAGCTTCCCTGGATCAAGAAAACCAGGTTCAAATTAGAGTTAGTTATCAAGTTGTAAGGAGATTCTAACAAATTCCAAGTTAGTTGGTTTACCTTAAAAAACTTTTCATCTGTCAAAACACTTAGACATGCCGCTCCACCTTTCTCATAAGCTTGAGCAATTTCAACCTATCACAGAGAACCTCTAAAATAGTGGCATATACCGTGAAGAGAATAAAATATAAACTAAGAAGAGTGTTGGGGAAGTTGTTGTCCATTTCTTGAAGAGCTTCTTGCTAGGTAAAGTGATAAAAATACTAGGAGACCAAAATACTCAACTAAATGAAAAACATGACATTTTTCTGATACAATTCAGACAAGGTCCTTCCTTTGGAGCAATACTTCTTTTGAAACAACTTAGACAGGTTGAGAAACAAATGAGCTATCCAATCACAGGTATTAAATACTCAAATAAATAAATAAACTTTTAGTACTTATATGGTCGATGGTTATCTTAGTCATGGGATAAATAACCAAAAATCCAATCATACGTAGATAAGTTTTGTATTTACATTTAAAGAAATTATGGGAGGAACGGTAGAACAAGAATATGCTTTGATGGGGATCCCAAAGCATGGGAGGAGAGAAAACTAATTAAAGGGGAAGAGGGTAGACAAAAGCTTAAGAAGCTCAAAAGAAGAAATTGATATGTAGTATGAAATAATTTCAGACCTATCTCTGAAAACAATGACTCAGATCAAGAACTTGCGCTGTAACAAGTAGATTCAAGGAAGCCAAATCAAATAAATAATTGAATAGTCTAACCAACAAGATACAATGGCAGTGCCAGCCAGCTGAAGCTTACTCAAACATTTACCACATGACATCAATAACAACTTCAGACACCATTTCAAATAAAGTTGAAAGATAAACAATTCTAGTCATATAATTGATAGCAGAAAACAAGGCAGACTTACTGGATCGAAGTCCTCTCTCAAGATACCTCTACTTGGCGAAGCTTTCTTCACTTCAGCTATCAGTCCAGGCAGTCCAGTTCGTTCATTGGCTGCCCTTAGAGCACCAACAAAATCCCTAGCAGGAGGAGCATTTTCGAGGGCTTTCTTCAGCACACTGAGGGGTCTTCTTTCTTTAAGCTGAAAGAATCAAATAGTTCCCAGTATTACACGCAGTTAATTTCATGAAAAACAATATATTAAGAAAAACAGAGCACAAAGCAAATCAATCATAGTACCTGTGCGACTTCTGTGTCCTTGTGCCACACAATCTCTTCCAAAATGTTTCGGGGCGTATTGCCCTCATTCTGCAACCGGAATTCAAAAGGTCCTACATAATGCAGAGGGGGTCCTGATGAAGGCCTTCTCCTTATTCTTATACCTTGGCTAGCCGCAACTTCATCTTGGAACATTCCCACTTCCCACTCCTTGATTTTGAGAGCATCTGCCATAGATTCAGTAGATGTGGCTATTTCAGCTGAACCATCAGTAGACTCCATCTAAGCGAAAAAGCCAAAACACCACATGATAAAATCAACCGGAGTTCCTCAACATATAAAATTTTGCATTGTTACACTCAAATTGAAGCCAAATTCTACTTCTCTAACATCTGTTTCCATTCTCAGTGAATCCCAGCTAACCCAACTCCCAAAAAAAAAATCAATATATATAAAAAATCAAAGAGACCCAGATTAATGCACAATAAGATACAATCGAAGCTTACAAAAAGAGACAAAATTGGTTAAAATTTCACCTGCGCTCGAACAGAGAGAGTGTAAAACGAGTTTCCTCTGTAAACATTCACTTGGGTCGGCGAAATCCACCTTCTGGGTCTGGAAGAGAAGGATGGCACAGGCTGAAAGGGAATCTTGAGACAGGCCAAACGCTCCATTTGAAATCAACCTGAAGCTGCGGAAAGCGATGAAGGTCTGCTCCTCCTTATATTTATTTGCAGGAGAAAACCGTCGCATCTAACACGTTCACCCCCATTCCTGATGCCAGACATTGTTCATCTTTTATGGCTCAAAACGCTGCTTCACATATAAAGACAAAGGTACCACAAAAGAAAACAAAAAAAAAATAGTGGATTTGTTTTACCAAAAAATAAACAGTCGATTTGTTTTACCAAAAAAAAATAGTGGATTTGATTGAAGAGTTAAGACGTCATGAACGTTACCATTAGCATTTCCTTGTAGATATTCTAAAACTCAACAGAATTCCTATCTAAGACACTTACGTAAAGTTTATTAGATATAAAGATAATTTTATAAATTTAAAATAGAATAAAAATATAATAAAATAAAATAAAATAAGAATAGTTATTCTTAATTTATATTTTGATAATTATTTAATAAAATATTTTTTAAATTATTTTACTATTTGGTATATAGAATTATTATGAACTGTAATCAAAATTGATTTAAATTATATAAATTTTTTTATAAATTTTTTTAAAATATTAATAATAATATTTAATTTTAATTTTTATAATTTAATTAGAATAAATATTATCATCTTTTTAATGAATAATATTATCACGGCAAGTAAATATTTATATTTATTTTTATATAAATACATTTTTAAATCAAAGATAGTCTATATCAAGACTAAAATTTATGATAAACTAAAATACTATCAAGATTAATAAGTAATCTAATGCATGAAATTTGACTATAAAAAATTATATCATAAATTAAAATGTAATAATATTTTATTATCAAAAAATAATATAAAAAAGATAATAAGTGTAATTTTATAAAAATTTTAAAAGATATATTAAGAATAAATAATTTTAATTTAATTCAATAGAGTATAAAATTTCAATATCATTTTTTTAGGAAGAAATGAATTCCATACTCCTTTTCTAGTTTTATGAAATAGAGTGTAAAATGAAATTACCATTTCATAATTTTATTTTACAAACAAATATAAAAATGTTTCATTCTATAAAATGGGTATAAAATAAAATCACTATTTCTATATATCAAGTTTCATGTCAGTTCTTTTTCTCAAAATTTCAATAAGGAAAGGTTTCTTTCTCTCATCATAATTAGTTAATTACCATCATAAAAAATTGAATATAGATTTTTTTAATTGTTTTTTTCCTTTTGTCATAGTTATGGTCATACAAATGCGGACTTAACATAATATAAAAATTATAGATGTAACATAAAGTGAATTTTTTATTTATTAAACATAACATAATATTTTTATTCAAATATTTTTTATTTTTTGAAATATGAAAATTATAAATTAAACTTTTACAATTCATTGAATCTGATTGTTAAAGTTGATTACACAGAATATCACTTTATCTGAGTACTTTAATTGATTGAAATTACTTTACTATAAGAGTAATGTAAACAAGAGAATCTTATTGAAAAGAAATGTGAAGGATGAGTGAGTAAATATTAAAAAGAATAAATTCTTAATTTAGTTCTTAAAGATTGGGTTAATATTATTTTAATTCTTCAAAGAACGTCGATATCAATTTAGTCATTAAATTATGGAAGGTGACATTACTTTAATTTTTTTTAAAAAAATTTGATATCAATTTAGTCCCTCAATCATATAAATTATAATAATTTAGTTTCTATCCATACATAGAAGGATAATTTTGATGTCATTTTCTATAATTCAAGGACTAAATTAATATCAATTTTTTTTAAAGACTAAAGTGATGTTGACATAATATTTGGAGGACCAAATTGAAAGTTTACTCTATTAAAAATTATTCTCCTTCATTCCTTATTATTTGTTGTTTTAGAAAAAAAAATTTATTTCATTTTATTTGTAGTTTTAGAATATTAAAGAATATTAATTTTTTTAATTTTATTATTAAAATTAATGAGTGAGAGAAAGTTTTAATAAAGTAAATAATAGTATTTTGAGTATTTTAATAAAAAAATAATTTAGTGAGTGCAGTTATATTTTTTTTTTATAAATGAGACTATTTAATACTTTTTAAAATTTTTCTATAATAACCTTAAACGACAGCTAATAAAGAATAAAAGAAGTAAAAAAAATCTTATAAAAAAAGACCATTGATTGTTTTAAAATTTATTAAAATTTGAATGTGAGTGAAAGAGAATTTATAGGAATAGATTAATGATAAATAATTTTATATCTTATTAACTAATTTTCCTAATAATTTTTGTAATTACTAAATGATGAAAATTTTAAATGTATTTTATATTTTTAATATAATAAAAGTTTTTATTTTTTTATTTAATACTTTCTTTATCAAGTATTAGCAAAATTATTAAAAAAATAAATTAAGAGGATATATAATTACTCATAAATGATAAGTAAAAAAGGGTTTTGTTAGGACACATATTAAGGAATAAAAAATAAAAACTATTAAATAAAAAGTAAAATCATTCAATGTCTTGAAAATTTAAATATATTTAATATTTTTTTAAGTAATTAAGATGACTTAATAAAGGGTAATAAATTTATTTTTGTGTGAATCAAGAACATCCTCATACGATTCGACCTATTTAAATTGTCTTATAGACTTAATCTCCTGAGACTGAGAGTAATAATGGTATAACCCTCTTCATTAATAAATATTATTTTTTATTTCTTAACCAAAACCCAAAAAAAAAATAAGATTTTTATTTTTTTTGGTACAGCTGAAAAAAGAAAAAACAGGAAACTAGACCGTAATGAGATTTTTATATGATAATTAATAGGTGATAGTTGGCTAATTAAAATGAAAGAAAATATATCATATAAAAGATTAATTAAGCATTAAATGGAGAAGTAAGAGAATATATGCAACCTTTTATTAATTATATTAATTTCTATTATAAGTTACTTTATAAAAAAATATTTTTATTATAAATATATATATATATATATATATATATATATTAATTTTTTAAAATTATAATTTTACAACATTATTTTAAAAAAATAAAGTGTGAAGACTCTGCCTCCCCCTCCGTTCGACCACAGATCATGATGCTGTGTGTTTTCTCTATCCAACATAAAAAATGTTTTCCATTTCCTCAATCGTAACTTTTTCTTGTGTTGGTGGATAATTCCGCGCATGTGAGATAAAGAAGATCTGAAATTCTGAATAATGGATACATTTCTCATAAGAGATAACTTATGAGTATATGTTATTGTGTTAGACATGTTTAGAAATTCAATTTAATAATAAAAATGAAAGTATTAAATATTAAACAAATAATGGTATATGTCAATATGAACCAAAAGAAATTTAAATTTAAATGTCCTAAAATACATTCAACTCATGAAAGGTAAATTTAAATTTTTTGTGGTCAATCGGTAGATAATTCTCTCATTTCTTTTAGTTTTATTATACCTTAGTGAAAGATGAATTCAAATTTCAGTATTTTCTTCTCTCTATAAAAGGCTCTACTGGCTAATACAATTAACAACTTCAGAATTTTTTTCTCGTATAATTTAGTTTTGTTTATAAAAACAGCAATCATAATGGGACCTAATAAAATTATGATATTGCATCATTCATTTTTTAATACAGTGGATGGAAAAGAAAAAAGGAAATTAACAATTGAAAATATGCACATTTAATCTGGTAGGTTGCAGGTCTTTTTACGTTACAAGGAAAAAGGTCATTTTTTATACTACCAAAAAGAAAAGTAATTTTTCTGGTGGATTTTAGTAAACTTTTTGTTGAAATTTTCGTTTTTCGATAAATTCTCTAAATGCTAGAATAATGGTTGCTAGAAATTATTTCAGACATGGATCACATAAAAACTAGGCATCAAAAGATAAGTTCTTATCTTGATTATTTGAATTCAAATTTTGGGATTATTCAGTTAAAGAGATTTAATCTTAATCAATATTAAAGCTAATCCGAATATCCTTTATCATAAAGGAAAAAAGTTGCCAAGCAATTAGACGGTATAGCTTGTCTGTCCACCATTAGACGGTATAGCTTGTCGAGTTCTTTTGTTCAACAGTTGAATTCAAAAAGAGCAATTAGTTATTCTCTTTATACTTGTATTTTTAAAATATCTAGTGAATAAATGTGGTGAAGAAATAGCAAAATTAGTTATGAATTTTTGTTTACTTGCCATCAACAAAAATAGCAAAAAATAATACTTAGATAAAGGCTTAAAGATAATCTGAACTTTTATCTGTGTTTTTAGTGTTCTATGTCTTAGCATTACAATATTATTGATACTTGAGAAGCAATAGTCCCTTGAATACAAATATGTAGCTGTGGCCCTGTATGTGAGTACCACAAGTCTACGCTAAACCTTATTTTGTTGAAACTCAGATTCAGTCCCATGGCCAATAAACAGCCATCTGCGCTGTTGTACCATAGATTTGATCATAAAAGAAATTAGAAAGCAAATTAAACAAGGACTCAAAGCGAAACTAGAATTCCTCTCAGCTATCTTTTCCTTCTCTTCCTAGATCAGAACAATGTGTCAAGGTCTACAACATGGAGAAAAGAAATTTTACATTTCAAAGAAATGTGTGAAAAGTTCCCGAAGATAAGAAAGAAGGAAAAACAATAAGAAATGAAATACAGCATAACTAAGATTAAGTGCATTGAATGATCTATTGAAGTGGAACTCTCCGTGTCTCCTTCTGCTTGACAACTTGAATTCCTTAGGTGACTGTAGTTCCCCTCATCCTGCGGAGATTACCAAGAGTTATTAGCTCACTCAATCATTTTACACACTTTGCTGAAGACTCATAGTGTTCAATCTCAACATTCAATCAATTTAAACATTAACCCAATGTCAATAACATTGAAAAGAAGTTTCATCAACAAAACAACCAACATTGAGACTGACAAAATATAAAAACAGCAGTAATTTAATAATTAAAACTAGACTATCTATTAAAAGCTTTTAAAGAATGTTGAACTTCCAAAAAAAAAAGTCCTTGACATAAGTTGTCATGGTAAATACTCTCATCACAGAGACAGAAATAGGTAGTCATTACACAGGCTCGCGATTGCATAGGTAGAAGTTCGATGGGCTCCTAAGGAAATAATTATAGATCATCTCTTACACATATAACAATGCAGTAACTGCTCTCCGAGATGTCTAACCATGTATACTGACCGATTACATCTTGAGGGGTTGTCATTTGATTATTTATAGCACCTTATTATCAAATATAAAAGGGGCAGCCTAGTGCATGAGGCTCCCACCATTGTGAGGTTTTGGGGGGGGGGGGGGGGGGGTGGCCGTCGGATGCATGCAGTAATAAAATCTACATCAAAAGTAATACCCTTCAACATGAGCAAACATACCACAGTCAGCGAAGAGAAAGTCACCAGACAATGATGACTGGGAGTAACGAACAAGCATGTATTAGGATAAGGGAAAAACTTGCAAAGTAATACCACCATAAAAAGTCAATGGAGCAATAATAAAGTTCACTGATATAGGGGAAAATACTGGGTTATGATTTCCAGAAAGAAGAAAGTTCGCTGGGAAATCTACAAGTCCTTTTTCAGCATGCTAACTCAAGAATCATCTTATAAGGGCAAAAACAGTAACCGAAAAAGAATGATCTTCATTTGTATCATAAGCAGTTATGCATGCCTTCTTTGCCTTCGTTAATCGAAGGATAATCTCAAACAAGCCAATCCATTATGCTTAACACAGGATCCCAATCCATAAAAGTAACCATATGGAGCACCCAAAAATCCAATTTTCACTTTAAATCCCTTATTCATATTAAACCCTCATACCAAATTGCTCAAGCTATAATAGGACGACACAGCCAACTACTCAAACAATGCTTCTTACCAACCACTCAACCAGAGCAGCCATTGAAGGGGAAATAATTGCAAAAAGTTACCAAAAACCCAAATCACAATCACCAAGCTGTGCAGAGATAATCAGAGAGGTCGCATGCAGACAGCAGTATCCAAACAACATGTAGCCAAAAAGGAGAATAGAAAATTATAAGCAAAAAGAGAAAAATAAAACGGATCTCCTGGAGAACACAACTTTACCTAACCAGATCCGACGATGATGTTGTTAATCGGAATGAAGATGAGCTTCACGAAAAAACCCACGAATCCCATGACCACGAAACCAATCGCTGTGCGTACAGCAACCTTGGAGAATTCTGAAACCAAACGCATCCGAAAAATCAAGATCCACAAAATTTTGAATAAGAAAAAGCAAGATCGAGAGGAATCGAAGAGAACAATGGAGGATTTGGATTCACCTTTGCGATCAGGTTTGTGGCAGCGCTTTACGAGCCTGACGCTGTCCTTTGCGAATTCTCTGAGCGGATCGAAGACGGAATCAATGGCGTCCATTTTCTCTATCTTGTTCTGCGTTGAGTCTCGGAATTGAAATGGATTTTGATTTTATGAAGAAGCTCTCTCTTTTGCTTTCCTCTCAAAATGCGATTTAGGAATACATACGTCTAATAAACCAATGACATCGTGCCACGTGGATCTTGCACGCCAAGTCGGAACCCTACCTTGTTCTCTATTGGGGGAATTGACCAGATATTATATTCCGGTCATTTTATACTAAATTTAAAAAATAAATATATTGTATTTATTAAAAATAATATATTCATTATTTAAATTTATATATATAAAAAATTCATTTCATAAAACAAAATTAAAAGTTTATTTCAATATTTAATTTTTTTTACACATAAAACTAAATAAAAATAATATTTTATTATAAAATTATTTAATAAATTAATTAATAAATTTATCAAATTTTATGTAAGATATTTTTTATAAATATTATATTAAAATTTATATATATTATTTTTTATAATAATATTTTAAATATATGTATTTATATATATTTATATTTAAGTTATTTTTATATATATTTATATATATTCATATATAAATTATTTTTATATTTATGAATATTATTTTTTATACATTATATATAAATTTATAATAAATTTATTATTTATATATATTTAATAATTATATAATAATATTTTTATATTATATATTACATCGGTAAAAAATTAATATAATTTTACAAATAAGTTCAAGCTTACATGACGTTTAGTAAGTATGAATGATAATTTTATTTCACGCTCATTTCATGAATAAAACATTCTTATATTTGTTTGTAAAAGAAAATATGTAATGATAATTTCATTTCCTATCTCATTTTATAAAATCAAGAATTGAGTATGGAATCTATTCTCTCCTAAAAATGTGGGATTAAGATTTTATGTTCCATTGAATGAGATAAAATTATTTTTTCTTAATATACACTTAAAAATTTTATAAAATTATATCTATTGTCCTTTCTTTTTTTTAAGTAATAAAATATTTTCTTTCTTATATTTTAATTTTTGCTATAATTTTTTGAATCGAATTTTATATATTTGATTACTTATCAAATTTTATTATATTTTATTTTATTAATATAACTTTTAGTCTTGATGTTGATGGTGTGTTTTTAATTGAAAAACTTATTTATATGTAAGAATAAATATAAAGTATTTATTTAATATTATAATATTATTTTTTGAAAAATAATAATATTTATTTTAATTAAATTATAAAAAAAATAAAATAAAATATTATTATTAATATTTTAAAAAAAATAAATAATTTTTTTTATAATAGATATTTATATCATTTATATTAATTTTATTTTTATTTTATAATAATTTTATATATCAAATAATAAAATAATTTAAAAAATATTTTATTTTAAAAATTATTAAATTATAAATTAAAAATAATTATTTTATTCTATTTTATTTTTATTTTATTTTAATTTTATAAAATATCCTTTCATATATAAAATATTACTTTAACGAATTCTCCGAGCGGATCGGAGCCGGAATCGATGGCTTCCATTTTTTCTCTCTTCTCGGATTTGAAATCGATTTTTGATTTTATGAAGGAGTTCTCTCTTTTGTTTTTCTCTCAAAATGCGATTTGCGAATATGCATGTCTAATGGACCAATGGCATCGTGCCACGGTGGATCTTGCACGCCAAGTTGGATCCCTACCTTGTTCTCTATTGGGGGAATTGCTAGATATTATATTCTGGTCGTTTAATTCTATCATTATTCCATGCCCTGAGTAATTTTCCTTTAGATGGTCGAAATCTAAAGAAAATTTAATTACATGATGTGCAAATTTTGTTTATTTTTATATAATGTCACTAAACTTGTTTATATATGGAAAAAATAGAAAAAACTAACAAATAAGTAAAAAAAAGTACCTATATTTTGTCAGGATGATAAGTGGGTTGGGTCAATATATAAATTGAGAGAAACTAACTCAACCCAACTCATAACTGAGTTAGTTCATATTTATGAATTGAATTTCAATCATTGAACTCATAATGAATGGACATGGGCTAGACTTTTTTCAATCCAATTTAACTCATTGCTTTTTTTAAAAAATTCTTTCTACTAATTTATTTAACTCTTATGTTTTTATATTTGCAGGTTTTAATCCTATATTTTTAGTGAGATTTGGATATATTTTTTGTACTAATTATCTATGAATTTATGTTTTGGATAAATATTATCTCTCTAATTTGAGTTGATTTTGTTTGAGATTAGAAGGTTGGAGCAAACATTATAATATCATTTTTACTCATCTTATGTGATTGTTGAATATGTAATACTTACTTCATAAATAATTGATCAATACAATTTTCAATTCAATGACAAAATATTAATTATTTGATTTCAAATATATGTGGTGGTTCTCAAATTGAAAATACTTCAATTCCAACAATTATTATACAATTTATGTATTTAAATTAAAACTTATTTTGTGTAATTATATCATTTGAAACTTATGTATATATATATATATATTAGATTTCTATTTTAATCAATTAAAATTTTTTTTTATATGTTCAACGCACTGTGCTTAACCTAACACAACCCACACTTAGGTTGGGTATAGCTAGAATGGGTTTGGCTGAGAAAAAAAATTTCAGCCCAATCCACTATTGTTATGAGTCGATAGAGTGAAAAAAATTCTCAAATCAACCCACATACTCACCCCTAATGTTTTATAATGGAAATTATAAATTTAAATTTATATAATGTGTTAAAATTTGATTAATTATTAGTTTAAATTTTTTATATTATAAATAAAAAAAAAGCATCACCGAAGAAAAGTTCGAAACACTAGAGACTAGAAAGCAAATTTATTTACGAAATAAAAATAAATCAAGGATTAGGAATATATATATATATATATATATATATATATATATATATATATATATATAATTATTTTTCCAATTTTTGATAAATAATAAGACCAAATTATTATTGGCACAAACACTCCTAAGAAATGGAAAAAGTAAGGAGAGCTGCGAGTGGAGCTTTTCAAGGTTTCTTAGTTGAAAAGAGATATCACTTTGGAATAAACAAATGTATCACTGCTACATAGAGGTCAGGATATAGGCCAACCCAGTGCGAGTCATAATAGGTTCACCTTAAATGGATCAAGTCAGGTGTGTCTCATTTTGTAAAAGGGCAAAAGATTTAAGTGCTATTAATCTGACTTTTTTATCCTACCGACTAATGGATTAGTTCATTAACTCATTAACTTTTATTTTTTCTTATTTTTTATAATTTAATGATATATTTTATTTTAAATTATATAACTTAATCTTAAATATTTATTTTTTTAATCAAATCTTTAAAATAAGTAAACATAAAAAAAATAACATTAATAAAAATAAAATTAAAAAAAAGAAAATAAACAGCAAATGTAGCCTAGTCCAACTCGTTTCACTCGTGGATTAAACAAACTATATTTATTAATCTATATTTAAATGGTTTGACTCTAACTCTTTAATTTAGTAGGTTAAATGAATCAATTCACTGGCTTTAACCCATTTATCCAGCTTTATGTGTTACATATATACGAGGATAATCTAGACAGTGGATAAAAATAGGAGGTTAGTTTTAGCTTCTAGGAAATCATCACTCACCAGGTTTGGTTCAAATACCAGTTTATGGTTTTATGAGTGGTTTTCTTTAGGGGAGTGAAGAGAAAGGATTGTTGGCCCTATAATTAACAGTCAGCAAGTCCACCAAAGAGTTAGTGATTTGGTTCTTTGTTGTATAATTGATTCATGTTCCACATTACTTAACTTCAAGAAACATATAGGGGTTACTTGTATAAATAAACTTTTGCTTGTTGAGATAGAATATCACCTCATAGAAAGTCTAAACACTTGAAAGATATTGTAATTGAGCTATTGGATGATCAATATTTGTGAGAGAGTTTGTAACTTTATCTGTATAAAAGTTGTAATTTAATATTTTATTAGTGAAGTATTTTTATCCTTTATAGAGGTCATGGACATAGGTCAAAAGGGCGGAATCACGTTAAATATTTGTGTGTTTATTATATTTTATTTTCTTTCTTCTTGCGTATTTGTTGTGGATCCTTTTGCTGCCTAACAACTAATATCTAAAGCTTTTGGTTCGATTGAGGGAGGAGAATTGTTGTCACAATAAGAGAAGTATTTTAATTAATCTTGTGAGTTTTTTTTATTTTTTATATGTTTTAAGTTGGGAGGAGTGCTTTACTACATTATGATTGGTGCAATAAAATTTGAGGTACCACTCTTTGATGGGAGGGGTAATTTCACTATGTGGCAATGTACAATACAAGATTTTCTGGTGCAACAAGGTATTGATGTGGTTTTGGATGATGAAAAGTCTGCAAAGATAAAAAAAAAAGTGAGTGGAAGTCTATTCAAAGAAAAGCTGTAGCACAAGTAGGTTGACCTTTACTCCTGCAATCAAGTATACAGTGTTAAGTGAGATAACCGCTAAGGTGATTTTGAAGAAGTTAGAGGAGATTTATACGTCGAAATCACTAATTAACTGTTTGTACTTGAAGATATACTTATATACATTGAGAATAGAAGAAGAAGGTATATACATGATCATATTAATGAGTTTAACTAACTAGTTTGTCAATTGTTGAATATAGGATAGAAGCTAAGTGATGAAGAACAAGCAATTACTTTATTAACTTCACTGCCTCAGTCGTATAGATTATTAGTAAGATCAATGTTGATTGAGAAAAATACCATCAAGTTATATGATGTGACTACTGTCTTGCAAGAGAATTAGAAGATATATAAAGAGGATTACACTAATGAGAATGAAAGTACACTAGTTGTGGAGGGATCTCAAAGAGGAAGAAACAATTTTCGTAGAAAAGGTGGACAACGAGAAAAGTCTAGGGATATTAGTGATGTGAAATGTCACTACTGCGAAGAGAAAGGGCACATCCAATCTCAATATCCACAAATGAGAGAAGACTTGAAGAGTTTAAAGTAACTCAAAGGAAACATGAAGGTTGACGTTCACGTAATTGAATCCCTAGATGATGGAGATTTATATCATGCAGAGAGTGTTGATAATGATCTTGTTGAGAGTCATTTTAGATGGGTGCTAAATTCTGCTGCCGACATGCATGTGTGTCAGGATCAAACCATGTTTACTACTTTGCACAAAAAATGGAGATTTTAAATGCATCAACGTGGAAAAGAAACATAAGTTGAAAGTTGAAGGCATGAGAAGAGTTTGCCTAAAACTCTATAATGGCAAGATCCAATATGTTCCCAATATGAGGTATGTACCTATTGCCAATGTAAACATAATTTCGTTGGGAGATATGATATCGCATGAGTATAAGTATATAGGAATTGCGAAGATGTGCAAAGTGTACAAGAAAAACCACTTAGATTTACAAGGTAAGAAAAACAGAAAAAACATTTGCTATTTAGAAGGTCATTTCATGAGGGAAACACTTCAAGATAATAAAGTAAAGAAGAAGAAGAAGACAACTGAAAAGAAAGTTTAGTTTTCTAATAAAGTTGAAGTATTTGAGGACTTGGCTCAAAGGAGGATTTATTATATAATTGATCCAAGTTTTACATTGCCAAACTTTAAAAAGCATATAGGAGGTTACTTATATAAATAATCTTTGCTTATTAGGATAGAGTATCACCTAATAGAGAGGTTAAACACTTGAGAGATATTATAATTGGACTATTAGGTGGTCAATATTTGTAAGAGGATTTACAACTTTATCCGTGCAAAAGTTATAAATTAATATTTTATTAATAAAATATTTTTATCTTTTTTAAGAGTCGTGGACGTAGGTCAATGGAGTCGAATCACGTTAAATACTTGTATTTTAACTGTGTTTTACTTCCTTTTTTCTTGCGTACTTATTGTATGTCTTTCCGCTACCCAACATTCTTTGAGCTAATTTTGAAAATAAAACTTAAAATTGTAGCTTCCCCCATCTTTAGAGTATACAGGATGAGGATAGTTCTTGCCCTCTTGTGCAATTATAGAGAAGAATCAATCTCCCATTTGGATGCAACCCAAATGCTCTTATAGATCCATCTCCATGGATAAGCAATTTAGCAGGCCAGAAACAATTGCTTTATATTATAATGACAAGGCTTTCTCACATTTTCAGGTCTTTCAACTTTGGCTATGGGATCGAGAGCTATGGATTTCTGTCACTGTCTCACGAAAGGAAAGCTAATATTTCCTTCCTACCAAACAAGAAATGTCAATTATGGCTGCCTCGGAGCTTGGGGTTGGATTGATGATTGGTGGAGGGACTTAAGCTTGCACATATGTAGCATTGGCATTGCAAATCTTGAAATGGAATGGACTGACTCTGCTTCTCAATGTGCATCTAGTTAGACCAAACGGATTATCATCCTTCTGCTCCTGTAATTATTGAACTTTGTAGATGCTGCTTGAATAAGTTCAGTTGAAATAAGATGCTGCATATCTTTAGAGAAACAATATTATTTTTCAAGATAAATATTTTTTGAAACTAAAAATGGTAGTGAGTTATATATGGTCAGATTAATTAATAGCATGAATAGGTTGGATTATAGAAAGAAACAAAACAGTGTTTTGAGAAGTGACGAGTTTTTCTTCTAGTTGATTTCTTCTGGTTGATTTGGCAAACGCCATTCGGGATTGAAGGTGACTTTTGTGGAAAGTAGAAATTTTCTCAAATGTGCGTTTGAAGCAAAACAAACATATAGCCTTAATTGTTTGAACGAGTCAAACCTGTTTTCAAACAAACCAAGGCATCCAAGAGACCATTGCTTTTTTCTTTAAATTTTTTTTTTGGGGGTTATCACCAGGAGACCATTGCTTCGGATAAACAAAATTGGCCCATTAAAAAAATGATCCAAGTCAATTACCTCTGAGTTCAAGAAACATACACGTGCACGCAGACACAGAGAGAGAGAGAGAGAGAGACGAAAATTTTAAATGCACGTGTGAAAGGAATGGAACAAAAGTCAAAGTGAATCAGAAACCAGTTTAAGAAGCATTCATGAACTGAGCACAAAATTCCAGGCACTTCTGTGGTTCCATGACTAAAGTCTTACGTATTCCCAATCTCCAATCCCCTAATGTCAAAGTTATACCAAACCCCTTTTAACGGGTTAATTAATCCGGTATTTATGTTTCTGTCAGTATATCTTATGATAAATTATCAACTATTTTATTTATTGTTCATTATGTTTTATAAATCTTAAATATTTATTGTAACAATTAATAATTAATAAAAAATTAACAATTTATAAAAATATCAATTCTTTAAAAAAATTAAAAGTATAGTAAATACTTTAAAACTGAACAAATGGTATTGACATAAATTTTGAGTCACGTGTAGATCATATGGAGGCTAGATTTATTAACAAAGTTTAATTTGCATCTAATATTATTGTAGAGTTTCATTTTGAAGCAATGTTATTTTAAAGTTTTTAACACTATCATTTAATTAAATATTATATTATTTAAAAATTTTAATTTTTATGTAATTATTATCATAATCAAACTTATAAATAACATGTTAATATATAATTAAATGATATTATAAATATAAACAAATTTATGCTGATAATAAATAAAAGTTAAATTTATAATTGTGACACCATGACCTATTCAAATGGTGTTATATCATTAATTAGAAGAATTTAACATTTTAAATAGTTTTTTATAATAATTAAATATTTTAATGATGTGAGAGAATATATAATTAAATAATATTTTAAAAAACATCACGCTTTCATTTAATCAAATTTAGATTGTTATTATATTACAAAAACAAATTAATCATTTTCACCTTTTAAAATTATTGAAGACTCCAACCAACGAAACCAGTTGGATTTGTGAAAAAAAAGTTTTTTTTTAAGTTTTAACAAATATAACATGCAAATAATTTGCATTGATGAGTTGATGAAGATTCTAACACAATGAATGAATCCTCCGCCGAAGGAAATCAGAAATTTTTTATTAAAAAAAAAGAAGAAAAGCATGTGTAAGAGACAACTATGTTATAAGAACATGAACAAAGAAATAGAAAGTCAAAAACTCTTCCTCGGCGTAATGTAAGCCGCATAATTTTGAAAAGGGTTACCTCTCTCACCTTCCACCGAGAAAAAAAAGTACTTATATATATGCAAAAAAAGAGTATTTTTTTTCCTTAACTTGTTTCATTTTTTAAATATGTTAGCTAGATACACTTACACGTGGCAGGCCCAAATTCATATTCTAATTAGTCCATTACAAGGTATTTTGTAATTTTTAACTAAGATAGTTACAAAACTAATCCTTCAAATTGAAAATAGGAGTTAAGTAAAGTTATTTTTTAAAATAATAACTTCAAGATTCAAACTCTTAATATTAGAAATAAATTTCACTTAGAGTCACAATCATTATAAGGTATTTACTTCAAATGTAACCTTATCTAAAGACTCAACCTTCTCCCAAGCAACGTGAGATGGGTCATAGCCTATATACTCAAGAATTCTAAGTTTGAAAGAAACAAAACTCAGAAGTTATAACATATTTAGAAATCTGATGCAACAATTTAGATATAGTGATGCATGGATTTTCTTTTATTGGAAAAGATATTATTGAGTCAATTTTCACGAATTACATTTTTTATTTTTTAAGTGATGTAAAAATTTGAATCTATAATTTTAAAAAAATTATCCAAACTAGCCCTTTGCTTATTCCTAGTGGCTTAACTAAATTTAATTATCATTTTAAGAAGTCTCTCACAGTCTCATACATATGTGTGATATATGATAATGTTCCTCTACTTTGATAAAAGACGTATAATCTTTCCAAGGCCATTAAGAGGGCAAGCCACATCTATAAAAATGAAAGGTGAAGATTGAATATTTAAAAGAAATTAAGAATCGCAACAGGAATATAATAGTTTCGATGTCAAATATCAAAGATGTAGCCCCACCAAATTCCATTATGAGGTGTAGCAAGAATTTTTATTTTTTTTTTCGATTGGAGAACTAATTCTTATTAATTATTGATTTTGACATATTAGTTTTTGATTCCCGTGTCAAATTCACGGGTTTAATCACTCTACCTAATATCAATTGAAAATAAAATAGTTTTAGCCCTTGATGAATTACGAAGGGGAAGATTACAAAAAGTCTTTGCTTAGAGAAATATAAACTGTCTTTTCCATAATACACATGCAAATAGTTAGGTAGGTAGAGGTTTTTGAAAATAACTATAAGGCTAAGTTCGAAGAATTAATTACCAAATTATGATAAATAAATCAATGAGCCAAATATTGATTTGCCGTGTTACCTACAAACAAGTGGCAAGAAAATTACGTAGCACATCACGAAAACGAAGTTTAGGCTTTTTAGCAGAAACGGGTATGTTTTACCACTTCCTAATTAGAATTTTCCCCCAAAAGACTTGCAAACGAGTCAGAAATTAATTATTATTCTTAGAAACACTTTTAATTTCTAAAACATAGTAATTGAATTAGGGAAGAAACTTTTTCAATTTTCAACCTCGCTCATTATTCAAATCTGAAACCTAAGACAAATAATTTACTCCCTGTGAGCATAATCTATAATTTGGACACGAGAGAGAACATCACAACAGCATGCAAATTAAGAGGGACTCGGAAAACCAGCCAAATTTTATTTCACTGCTTGAATTTGATGACCATTGATGTCCTAAAAGCCGTTTACAAATGTCTTCTGTAACTATTTCTGATTATGATCCCTAACCCCATATATATATATTAAAACCAACATAAGAGCAAATTAACTGCGACACAAATAAATAGAAGAAAGTAAAAAACAAGGCGATGAATAAGATGAAGAAATGCCTGGCTCTCCCATGTACGCCGCTAATCTTCCACTAGTGAATTCTCCACCAGAAATGAGTTCCTCTTCCTCAAAACCACATCTTGTACCCAAGGTCATAAAAAAGATCACCAAATCACCGAAAATGAACCTCTGCAGACTCCACGCGAATGGCAATGGCAACTTTCTCGTAAAGAACGCCATCCATGAGTTTCTTCTTCTTCTTCTTCTTCTCCATAATTATCTGGTTCTCATTGCCTTACAGAACCAAAATCATAGTCATGGGCTCCAAAAAACAAAAGTGGGTGTTTCTAGGACGGAAAGCAGTGGATATAGAATAGAAACTAGAAAAAAGGGTGTCACTTTGTTTGTGTTTGTAACTCAGAGCCAGAGAGAAAGGGAGAGGCAGAAGAAGGTTGTTCCCAAGAAGATGACGAGCATTTCCCGTTGATGTTGTTTTCGAAGAGTGTTTTAATTTTCTCGCGGTGGGCCAGAAAAGAAGGCATTTTTGTTTCACACGTTGGGGTTGTTCTCTTTGTCTTACCCCTAATAGCAGTCAATGGTTTTAGCTCAAACCTCTCTAAAATGACCAAACCACTTAATTTATTTATTCGTATATTGTCGTCCAATTCTTTCTTTCTTTTTCTCTCTTTCTCGGTAAGCCTATGTTTCATTTTTCTCGCCCTACGTTACTGGCTATGCTTCTGGTAGGGAACAATGTAACTCCAAAAAAGTTTTAAGAAATTTTTCAGGACTTCAACCGAACATTTTTTATTTGAAATGGTTGGTAGCCGATTGGATGTTGGGATAAGCTTAGGCTGAACCCTACTGGCTTTTATATTGACCAAGGGCACACACCTGTCTCTAGCTACTACCGGTCGATTTTATTAATCTTTCACTGACCTGTCCCTCAATTGCTGGGTACCAACAACTTCAATTTATGTGAGACATTGATTCTGGAGTGGCAGATTGATGTTGTTCTAAATACCTAACTAGTAGTCTAGCTGAGTGTTAAAATACCATATTGAGGGGACTAGATAATGCAATCATATTGTTTGAAGCATGCGATATCAATAATTGGGCAAAATAATTAGCGTGATGAATGCTAGTCACTGCTGCATGCTGATGCCGTTACATTCATTGAGAAAGCACACTTTCAGAGCTATCAATTTTGATGTGATTGTGCTTGTATTTTACATGCATGCGAAAGGAATAGGATTAGTAGTAGAACATTTTTTTTTCTGTTCCAAGTGTTTTGTATTATGATTGTTACTAGCTGTATTACGTTCAATACACATATAATGGTGTGTTTTTTTTTTTTTGAAATATATGAACAATAGTTTGTTGGGTCAATACTTGACTTTGAACTTGGGGAGTTTATAATTATGACTCGGATGCAGAGTTTAGTAGGTAGTATATGGTTTGTGGGGTTTATCCCCATTTATTAAAATTGATTTTTTTAATATATTTGTAATAGTGATCTCATGATGAAAGTTAATGTAAAACCAATTAACTAGATATATATGATAGATTAGCAAAAAAAAAGAAGTGTCCGTCACTAAGCACTAATGATAAGGTCTCGTTAAAATATACCAATTTCAAGTCCGATCACTCTCAGACTTTATCAGAAAGCCTATTTAATAATGAAATATATTTATTCATTCAATTATTATTATTTAATATAGTTGACTCTCACACAAAAAATGCATATATCAATAATAAACAGTCGCGATTGTTTTCACGTGATTAATCTCATAGTAATATTTATGTAGATACTTAGTTAAAAATTAAAAAAATAATGAGAGTTGGCCATTTTTTTTAATACAAAGAAGTTTAAGAGAATAAGAAACAACCACATTCTAAGATCAATAGAAGCCGCAAGTAAGGAGAGATTATTTGAATCAACAAACTTAAAATTTTTCCAGTAAAATTGAATTAAAAAAACTTAAAATTTCATCATGATAACAGACATTAGCATATTAATGTCCAGTGCCGCAGGTGAGTAATTTCAACAGACATGTTAGAATTTTCCTTGAAGTTGAGGGTTTAGAGGAACGCACACATCAATGAACAGTAATATGTTTGATTCCCCGGTCCCTGCGTGATGTGAAAGCAATTTGTTTGAATCTAACCAAAGTCAGTTTCATCAAATACATGTACTATGTCCACTAATTTTAAATAAAAAACAGTTAGCGTTTGGTATATAGATAAAAATAAGGTACAAAATTTATATATGAGTTTTTTTATATATTTTTTCACATAAAACTTATTTATAAATTTTTTACTCTCATTTCCAACATAAGTCTTTTTCTTTTCTTATAAAACACAAACCTAGCTATTAGCAAGAAAAATCCAGATCCACCATATATAGCTTTACCGTGCTCGTATATAAGGCTAAATAGTAATGTAGTTTATGCCTCTAAATCATCTATAAGATATTATAAACAAGAATTTCACATTTTTAAATGGCTTGGGCTTGAATTAAGGAACACTAAGGGACTAAATTAACATATGCTTATTCATAATCATTATAAGCGCTGAAAGATATGTTTGAATAGAGAGTTTGGAGAAAAAAAAAAAAGAAAAAATAAATTTTTTATTTTAATTAAAAAAAATTTTATTTGAGAATTTTTTTTAAAAAATATAAAATAAAAAATTATTGAATATCATTCATATCTTTTATTTTTTATTTTTATAAATATTTTATAATTTTTTTATTTTAAAATTAAAAAATCAACTTTTTATTTTCTTTTCTTTCAGACTCTTCCATTTGTACGTAAAGTAAAAGATCATATTAAGAACCTGCAATGACTTACATATGACGATTGAATACTGATGCAGCTAGGTAATTTTTTTTTTTTGCTTATTCCAATGCAGCTGGATATATATTTGTTGCCAAAAGATAAAACTACAGATCATTTTAACTAAAGGTATCGGAAACACAAATCAAAACTTAATTCGAGAAGAGAAAAAAAAAAAAGAAAAGATAAATTTTTAATTTTAATTAAAAAAATTTTATTTGAGAATTTTTTAAAAGAGTATAAAATAAAAAATTATTGAGTATCATTCATATCTTTCATTTTTTATTTTTATAAATATTTTATAATTTTTTTAATTTAAAATTAAAAAATCAACCTTTTATTTCTTTTTCTTTCAAACTCTTCCATTTGTACGTAAAGTAAAAGATCATATTAAGAACCTGCAATGACTTACATATGACGATTGAATACTGATGCAGCTAGGTAATTTTATTTTTTTTTGCTTATTCCAATGCAGCTGGATATATAATTTGTTGCTAAAAGATAAAACTACAGATCATTTTAACTAAAGGTATCGGAAACACAAATCAAAACTTAATTCGAGAAGAAAAATTTAAAAAGAGAGTATTTAATATATAATACTTAAAAAATTATCTTTATCAGTATTTATTTTTTGAATTTGGATATATATATATATATATATATATATATATATATATATTTGGTCGGGGGAATTTTCTGTGGAAGGGGAGGGACCAGTGTTTGGATATTTTAAAACTACAAGATTTGAACGAAAAAAAGTAGTGGTTGTCATTAACCCTCGTACTGACTTGGGACGCCTTAATTGTCCAAGTTGATTCTATTGGAACTTCTATAACCCTTTGGGTTTTTTAGCCATGTAGTGTCGTTTTCTTTTCCTATGGGCTTCGGCCCGTATTGTACCCAATAAAAAGTAGTGATTGTTAGCAGCTAGCAGCATTTTATTCCTCAACAAAAAAAGACTGCGTTTTGGTAGGAAGTTTTGCAATATTTTATCAGTTTTTTGCCTTACGAATTAAGATGGAGAGAGAGCGTGTTTGTATGTGTTAAAGAAAAAGAGATATTCAAACCAATAAAAAATTTAAAAAAAAAAAGAGAAAATGATATATTGGCCAAAGCCAACCACAATATAAAGATCTTACCTACTCTCTTTTTAATTTTAGCAATGATATATTCCTTTAAGATTACTAATAATCAGGTCAAAAAAGGATTTGAATTCCTGTACATGAAAAATGTAGGGTCATATATATTCAAATCCCTTCAAATAATTAATTCAGCACGCTTTAGATCAATTCTTGTCACAAGATGATAGTGGTAATGGTGACAATGACATACAAGGTGGTAATGATGACGATAATAGGGATGACGGGGCGGTACATGGTGGTTGGGGCGGTGGTGACAAGGAAAAATGCAGATAGAGCAGTGAGGCAGTGACATGTGGTAGCAGGGATAGTAGTGATTGCAGTGATGATAATAGTGGAGAAGGTGATAATCATGTCATGATGGTTGTTAAAGTGACAGTAATGGTTGCTATGGCGATGTAGTGGGGGCTGGTAGTGATTGCCTTGGTGACGACGTTCATAACACAACAGTGAATATTTTTGTTGCTTTCGGAAAATATACAAGAGTATAATGATCATTGAACTTTTGATTTGAAGAATGAAATGACCCTTTCATTTTAGAGAAACTATTTTTTTTTCCACATAATTGCTACCAAACAAATTTTTGCTTCATTCTCATTCCCACTCTAGCAAACCAAATTTTAACTATTTAACCATCCGTTTCACATATCTCGTTAACAGGCTTCCATAATGAAGCTATGTGATTGTTGAATTTGTTGCGTACTTATTCAAAAAGACCATCTTATTTAGTTCAAGTGACTAAGATGAGTGAGAAACTAGAAGATCTTAACTTGGACGAAGATTTCAACTTGGAGACTCGGAGTTGTAGCAACAATTTTCAATATATAAGAGAAACGTAATTTATTTACACCCCGGTAGCTTTCAGCTCAGAATTTGCTCTAAGGATCCCGACATGGTGAGCCAAGGTACAATCAATTTGTAATAAGTGCGTAGCAAACGCATGGCGATTCCCTATATTTGTGTAAAACTAACCAACTAGTTACAAATAACTAGACGTTAAAAAGAAAAGGCATGTTTTTATACCTTTAATACTACAATGAAACTAAGCTTTACTCTGTTTTTTTTAACAAAGAAAATGCAACTCCTGCTGTGAAGGGGAAGTAAGCTAAATTTCAGATAACTGAGATTCGATATGGTCCATATGGAAATAAAACATACTTGATAAAAGGCTATTAATTAGACCTAGGCTTCACTCTCTAATTTGCCTCATAACTATTCCACATGCAAGTATTGCAGAAAGTTCTCACCCAGTTACTCCCTGAGTACTTGAGGCATCATCTAGTGGCCAAGGGAAACCAACGTTCGTGGAAAGAAGACTGGTAAGCCATCATGAACAAGAGGAACACAAGCACGAGAGCCACTCCCCACGGAGACCCTCCGGCCCTGTGCAGCGAGTCCCTCTCCTCCGGCAACGGTATCGGGAACGATCCTCCGCTTGACAGGCAGTGAACGACCAGCAACAACAGCAGCGGAACAAGCGCCAGCAAGATCTTCACCTGTATCAGCAAGTCCTCCAACACAGACTCGTAGTTTATGTACCACGAAAACCCCAACACGAACAAGAGGATGAGAATAAAGAAGGAGAGGTGGACTGGGAAAGAGAGATACTCCCAGAAGTAGTACTGATTGTGATATCTGGCCATTTGAGGGAAACTGTTACGGTGTTACTGTTTGTGAAACGGAGAAGTGGCTGAGTGAGATGTTGTTCTGCAGAGGCTCTCTCAGATGTTCTTTGGTACTTTCCAGGCTTTGATTTGTAGAAGCAAATTGTTCGGGCAAAAGTGGTTTACATATATAAGGAGTTGGACGAAAGTATAATTTTTTTTTTGGAGTTTAAAATAAATAAATTATTTACTACTTTTTTTAGAGTTAATTACATTATTATTATTATTATTATTTTAAAGTTAACGCTTATTTATTTTAATATTTTTTATTTCTAAAATATTTTAAATATTTTTATTTTATTACTTATAAAGCGTAATAATTTAAAAAATAAAAGAAATATATATATATATATTTTAAATAATTAAAAATGTAAAATATAAAAAAAAATACATAAAGTAAAAAGTATATATGTAATTTTTTATATAAAAAAGATGTTAACTGTTAATAAATGTTAATCTTGAAAGAAAAATTAGTATAATTCTTTTTAAATATAAGGTTTATAAACTCATAAAAATAATGTGGCTGGTATATTCATTTACTAGTCATTGGTGTAAGACGTAGAAGTAAAATTAATTTAAAAAAGAAAAGCTACAAAATAAAGTGATATATGGACCTGTTGGCTTTTGTTGCTTTATAGAGATTCTACTTTCTTTTTTGGGCGATACATCCAGATCATCCGAGTGAACAATCCATGGCTGAGATTCAAAGTGGTTTGAGCCAATAGGTAAACGCCAGATAAAACCGACATTGGAACAGAACCGTGTGAAGATGAGAAAAGCAAGGAAGAAATTAAAAGCCATGAAGTTTGGGCTGTGTAAAATCCGGGCAAAGTGGGGTCATGTTATTGGGAAAGCTGTGCCTTGCACCCAGAATGGGCGGCCATATTCCTATTTTCAAGCTTTATTCGAACTTGAAGGCCTTCGCCAGGTATGTCCCACTTGGTATCTTATCTGATAAACTATCTTTGGATTACATTTTGGAAATTTTTTTTTATGTGTTACATTTTGTAAATTTAATTTTAATAAAAAATAAATTTCAATGCAGTGATTTATATTTTAAAAAACTATATTTAATATAAAAATAAAAAATAATTACTTTAAACTAAATAATTTTGAAGACTAAAATTATATTTAAAAAATAATATACATGCAAAAATAAACAAAATAATAAATAAAAAAATCCGTTTGATCTTTAAAAAAAAGCCTTTTGTTGCATATGCATATTCCTATAATCCCCATCGTTTCTCTGCACCTCATTTGGCTACTTTTCTTTTTGTGGTGGTAATATTCTCACGGCAGTATAATGCAACATAGAATCTATGGTCTTGTTTCGTTTGGACCACCTTAGTTGAAGTCCAAGCATCGTAATAATGCATATAAAGTCAGTCGCCCGAGCCTCACCTGTGGTGGCACCTGCTTCATTGATATTTCACTGAAAATGACTTATCTGCTAGTATAAATTGATGCTCCAATTAACTTTAAAGGATCTAAAGTTATATCTAATAAAAGAAAATTAAAGTTACTGAAATCATCATTAATGATTCAATCAGTCATGTATCTAGATTTAAGGTTAAGGATTTTTTTTATTAAAAAAATAGAGAAGAGAATAAACGTTTTGAGATGGGAATTAAACCCGCTTTTCTAAACATAAAACATTACGGCTTCTAATTAACTATAATCGAGATGTTCAATATCAAATTGTTTACTTATCATCTATGAAATGTTATTTAATTTCCATATCATTCTATTCCAGATTCAGGACTTCTACTTCTTCTTCTTTTTCCCTTTATTTGGTTATAATTGCTTATTTTTATATTTAAGACTTCATATATACCTTTCATGGATTTTAAGACAAGTAATGTGTATTATTGTAATTACAATATGAATGCTCCATAAAAAAGAAAGATTTGAAATTGAAAATTGAAGTTCACATATGCGCTCAACAATCAACATGACATCCACTCGTGGAATGCTTTACGTTTAAATTGGACAAGTGGCACTCAAATTGAACTTTTATCTAATTAAATATGGCCACCTAATGTTCTTGATCAAATTTGAGATGATTGCAGCTTTGGAAAACATTGCTTTTGCATTTTTTAGGCTGCAGTGATAAAGATATTATTTCTTGTATGCACACATATGTGTGGATCCAAGTGGAAGTTCATGAATCCTACTACATGTTTCGGTGTGCATTTTTACAAGGTTGGCCTATTGAGACTGAAAAGGCATCATAAAATTAATTAATGCATGCTTTTCATTATGATATCAACTGCAACATATAAGATACCACCTGGGTTGGAGATTCATCTTTACGAAAATTATTAATAAATTAAAATTTATACATCAAATGCCGTAATAAAAGAGGGAATTAATTAGAAAGAATTCCAATAATGATAAAAAAAAGCACGAACTTCTTGCTATAAAAGGTATATTCATTACTTTAAAAATAAACTTTATCTAAGATATCTTTAATTTACCTTAACCTCTAAGTTTTATATTCACAAACAACAGCAGTAAAAATTGAAAAAAAGAAAAAGAAACAGAGAAACATAGCCCTGCTTGCCCATATATAGTGATGTAATTGATTAAATTCATGAAGTAACGCTCCTTTATTACCGGAACAAAATTAGTCTCAAGGGAAGAAAACCTATATGGTGATTACCATAACTCTTGAAAGAATGATTGAAACGAAATACTAAAATATAGGAAATTTGAAACTATATGATACTTTTTATTCATGTAACTCTGATAAGTAGCACAGTCACAAGATATACGAGCTACATGCATGGTTGACTGAAGACGGTTCAACCTATGGCAGCCATGGTGTATAGAGTACAGACTGTAGAGTCCATGCGTTATTCCTTACATATTAATTATTACATGGATACGTCCATCTAATTGGGCAGTTTCTGGGGTTTCACTTCAGCAACATCTGCAGCCCCATCGGCCGCAGCATCTCCGGCATCCGCCACCATGTCCTCCTCCACCGTGTCCTCCTCCGCCGTGTCCTTCTCTACCGTGTCCGCCATGTCCACGTCCTCCACCCCATGCATTTAATCCAGGGTCCGTGTTTGATTCTTCGACTGCACCAACTGCACATAGACAAGCAATTTTGAGCATAGTTTGGTTTTTTTTAAGCTACATAAATATGAAGCGGTGAAGCAGCTCCACTATATATCATGATAATTCCCGACAGAAAAATATATTATAGAGACAGTGTCATATAGTCATATACAATAATTATATTCTACATATAGAAATAGGGTCGTATATAATATTTTTACCTATAGTTTGGCAATAAAAGAAGGCAAAAAAAAAAAAAAGATTAGGTGGTTGATCAAGTGGATAAGAAATTTTACATGTCATGCGTGATGACATTTAAAAATAATATTAAATTGCTTAAATTTGATAATTGGATTCTGTTACTCAGTTCCACTGCAACAGTGCAACCCATTACAATTTTGCATGCATGATGCATGGGATTACAAAATATGGCACAGTTGAGTGGGTAAACATTTACGTACAATTACCCAACCGCAGTGTTTCTAAAAACCTCAAATAATTATACAAAACAAATCAATACATGACCAAAATAAAAGAAGGAAAAATCGTGGTATAACTACGGAACCATAACATTACAACGGTAACTAAAATAGGGAATAATTCAGAATTTGTTGTTTTCCTTTATGGAAGAGAGAATAAGAATGGTAGGAAAGACGCAGATTGGTGGGACAAAGGCCACAAGGGAGGTAGTGGTTGTGTGAAAAAAGGAACAAGGTGCTAGTTATACCTTGTGTCCCATCGTTGTTGAATGGCTCAGTTGCCACAGCAGAGATGATAAACAGGGCGGAGAGGAAGCACAAGAAGATTAAGGGCTTGGTATTCATCTTTGCTACTGAGGTTAAGAGTTGTTGTGAAGTGTGAATTGAAGACCGTGATCCTCGACACCTATTTATAGTGATCATGGGAAGAGGATAAATGAAAGAAGCAAAGTGAGAGGTTGAGTAAATGACACTGGCCATTTAAGTCGTTTCCTTGAATTACGATTTCTCTTTGGCTGATTGCGAGTGGCCATTCTGATCCTTATCATCACCGATTGACCCATGAAAAGGGTTAAAGTGGGACGCGTGTAAAATTGAGGTAAGCAAGTTTATCAAACGATGGCAAATGGCAAGTGACTCTGAAGTTTGAAGAGTATGCAAACTGGTTGCATCATAATGTAATCAAGAAGGAGAGCACTGCCCTTCTGGTTGCATCATATAATTTATTAAATATTAAATAAAATTGATGTCAACTTAATTGTCAAAAAATTCTTAAGTAATCATGTATCTTTATAGAGATTCAAATCAATATTGTAAGTTATATTTTGTAGATTATATTTTATAAATACATTTTTTTCTAAAAATTAATTACAGATACTTAATGATGATTGGAATACTTATATAAATATTTACTTACTTACAAATTTCACTAATTGGCATGGCTTAGCCCTATTTAGGGGGAAAGGAGATGACTATGGTCGTGTGGAGGTCACGTCCTGTCCAAGTAATGCCTCATGGCATTACATGTTAGAACTTTCACTACGTACTTTAAAGTGTTTGTTTCTTTTTCTCATTTTCTTGTTATTTTCTCCAATAACGACCTGAAATTGCAACTTAGGATCTAGTACTTTAAGTTAATCAAAAACATCATTATTAACTTGCTGTTAGTGACTTTCAATTTGTTGAACCAAGTTTGGAACCTTATACGAACTTTGTTTACTGATTTATCTTATAATCTATACATATGTAATATATGAATTCTTAAACGTACGATTTAGAGCGATCATGATAATTTTTTTCAATTATATTATTAACTTACATTAATTACTTGAGTTCAAACTATAAATCAATATCTAGAAAAATTAATTTTTCAAAATAAATCAAGCCTATATAGGAATGCACTTTTAGAATCATCCGAAAAAAGGATTTAGTTTGGATTAATGTAAAAATTGACTCAAAATACTTCTATCGTGCAAGGAAAAAAATAAAGCAATATAAGTTAACAAATGAATTTTAACTACTAAAAAATTATAATACTGTTATTTACATATTATTTTTATTATATCATTTTTACACTATTTTTCTCAAGTAATAAAACGAGAGAAACACACATTTCAACTCACTCTCTAACTTTTTCTTCCCAAATAAGGTGTAGGATTTGGTGTGAATAATTGGTGTGCAAAGAAAAATAATCTCATATTTTTTTTCCGTAAATCTGGTCTAACAAACAAGTAAAAGGGTAACCATGACGTGAAAATTCCACAACACCACAACGGACCATAAGAGCATAGAGGTTACAACAGATAAAACTTTAAAATGCATGGCCTCCTTGCTTTTCCTCTTGCCTTTAAAATTTCATCGAAGTCACCACAAAGAAGGATGCGACCCTACATTGTAAACAAGTTGTGGGAAACAAGTAAAAAAAAAGGAATTGTGGGAGAGTTACTTTCATTAATTAATTTGAACATATACAACTGGGTATATATAGAAACGGAAATCAAATTTAAATGGATACAACAGAATGGAACTTCAGTAAACTAAAGTCGGTGGACTAAAGGTGTATTTAGGTGAGCGTTTGTCTTACTTAAATTAATTTTTAGAGGTTCAAAACTCATTTTTTGTTATATTTATTTTGATATTTGTATTATTTTTTAAATGTAATTTTGACTTTAAAAATTCGTTTGTTTGAAGCAATTATTTCTTACTTTTGAGTTGGACATGATTTTTTACTAAATATAAATTATTTCACTTTTAACCAAAATCAAATTTATAAAATTAAATTCATTCAAAATCAAGTTAGTAAATTCTAATTCAAAAATACATTGTTAGTAAATTCTAATTCAAAAATACATTAAGTACTCTAACGCATTGCACGGTTCCATCGTTTAGCTCAATCAATTGTGCTTTTTAAGTGAAAGCTTTCAGAGTTGCATGAATTGAAAAAAGAAAGAAGATTCCAAGAAAACCCAGCTTGCCCACTGAATAAATCCATGAATAAAATTAAAAAAAAAATGCTTGTACGAACCATTTGCTTTAGCTTAGGCTTCTTAGAATCTCCAACACGAGCAGTACCAACCTTAAAACACCATTGCAGAGTCGTACGTCAACCAGTTTTGGCAGTCAGTAACTAGAACTAACTCCAATCATGTTTTTTTTTTCCTTTGTTTTTTTGTCTTACTAAGTGTCTGGGTATTAAGATTGTGAATCTCCACAAAATATTTCTTTGATAAGATTTGAACTCAATGTTGATAGTACAACTCATTTAATCTTATCATGCTTGTGTCTAAGGTGGGTTTTTACCCAATTAAGCCACTTTTCCAAACAAAATACCAGAATAAGGCATTTTAATTTGAAACATATTATTCATATAGGCCACATTTTGACACGCTTGCTTCTGTTGGGGTGTGTTTTTTATATGCCACGTGAGAAAAGCACCATTCTATGTGGCGCTATAGCACTAATGATTTTGGACTGACAACTTGTTTGTTAACTTTCTGTTTAATGTAATCTATTAGCAGGGAAAAGAATAAGAGGGTAGCAATGAAACAGAGACAAGTATAGCTAGTGTGCTATAGGATGCTAAAACTCTCTTCCTGTTTTATAAACTACACAGATGTCCTTTACTTTTAAGTATATTCAAGTTTCAACTTATGTTTCCAATTTTCCTTTCTTCTAAAAGCTACCCTTTTTTAATTCTTAATTATTTTTAAAAAATAGATTTCCTTTATTTAAAATTTCTTCAAAACATAAGATATATAAACTTTCCTTTATATATAATTTATCTGTGAAAGAAATGACTCATGCTAAAGAGTAATACTACACATTCATAATTTTTTTAATATAATTCAGTTAAAATTAAATTTGACTATTAAATAGAATGAAACAGTAAAAATTATTTGTTTATTAAAGAATTAATAAACATATCAAATTATTGTATCAAAAATTTTAATAAAAAAATTCTGAAAATGTAAGACATTTTCTCATGCTAAAATATCGGATTATGCTACATAAGTTGCATGGAATTTCATTCAAGGATCAACGTACGTTACATGAGACAATAAAACTAAGTATTAGTTTAACAACATTAATGCTTTATTACATTAGAAGGTACATCTAAGTTTAACAAAGTACTCATTTCTAGATCTCTAACTCTATACTTTAGTTCCATATCCACTACCACCGCCTTCTCCTCTATTGCCAAAGCCATAGCCTCCTCTACCACTTGCATATCCTCCTCCACCACCACCACCACTTCCACTTCCTCCTCCTTCTTGGCCACCACTATCACTTCCACCTCCTTTGCCACTGCCACTTCCTCTACCACCATAACCTCCACCACTTCCTCCACTACTGCCTCCTTTGCCACCACTGCCACAACTTCCTCCTCTTTTGCCACCACCGTAACCTCCACCACTTCCACCACTGCCACCTCCTCCTTGGCCACCACCACCACCTCCACCTCCTTGGCTACCACCTCCACCTCCTCCTCCACTTCCACCACCACCACCACCATAACCTCCACCTCCTTGGCTACTACCACCACTCCCACTTCCTCCTCCCCCTCCTTGGCTACCACCACCACCACCTCCTCCTCCACTTCCACCACCACCACCACAACCTCCACCTCCGCTGCTGCCACCTCCTTGGCCACCACAACCACTTCCATGTCCTCCTCCTCCTCCTTGGCTACCACCACTGCTCCCACTTCCTCCTCCTCCTTGGCCACTTCCACCACCTCCTCCTCTACTTCCACCACCACCACCACTCCCACTTCCTCCTCCTCCTCCTCCTCCTCCTCCTCCTTGGCTACCACCACCACCTCCTCCTCCTCCTTGGCTACCACCACCTCCTCCTCCTCCCTTCCACCACCACCCACCATAACCTCCACCTCCGCCGCCACCACCTCCTGGCCACGGCCACCACTTCCACTGCCTCCTCCTCCCTTTCCACCACCTCCTCCTTGGCCACTTCCACCACCAATTCCTCCCCCTCCTTTGCCACCGCCACCATAACCTCCACTACTTCCGCCACTGCCACCACCACCTCCACCACCACCACTTCCACTTCCTCCTCCACAACCACCACCGCTGTCGCCACCGTTTCCTCCACCTCCATTTTTTCCTTGACAGTTTTCACTACCTTTTCCTATTTTGATGATGCTGTAGCCACCTCCATTTGCATCTCTATGATGATTTGGATCTTCCAACTTCGATTGCTTAGCTCTTACAGCTGCATAATGTTACGTATACCACCACATTTAGGATTCGTAATTTATGTTAGCTTAAATTACGATGATTTGTAACATCTGTTACAAACTTACAATAATCCTATTAAAAAAGAAAACATGAGAAGAGGAAAGCAAACACTAAGATTTTTCTCACTTGTCATCAACTCCGATAAGGCTTTCGTTAATTCCATTTGCTTATGTAGTTGCATCAACGACATACAGAGCTATAAAGTTTTACTACATGTAAATTGCATGCATATAGAGAAATTTTGGTGTAATTCATTATATGGCATTCACAAATATCAAGTACACATAACTTATTACATAGACTTTTCTATATATTTTTATAAGTTTTATGCACAGGTTTCACTACATTCTTTAACAAAATTTATAAATAAAAATAAAACGACATTCTCTATTCCACTAACCCGAAGCTTTCTTTCACTGTGTGTGCGCGCGCGTTGTGAACTTTGGAATGTGACAGTCAGTGTGGATTAGGTCATCCTTAAATCAAGGTTACGTTTTGAGGTTCTTACCTTGCATCTTATCTTTAGATGGTTCCTCAGCCACCACTGCAGAGATGAGAACCACCCCAAACAGAAAGCATAGGAAAATAAAGGGCTTGAAATTCATATTTTTAAGTGAGCGCAACATTGCTTGAGAAGGATGAAAGCAAAGTTGCTTCAATTACCCTTATATATAGTGCAGGAAGAGCATTAGAAAATCGCATGTAAGAGAACTAGAGTTGGACCTACTTCCTAATTAACTGCTATCTAAATATCTTTTTTGGCTCATTCTTTGCGTATATTTAGGCTGTATTTCTCACCTTCACTTTGATATGAAAATAAGTGGAGCTAGACAGGTGTATGTATTATGTTATGGTTAGGGTTCAAACTGATGCCAAATGGAAAGGTACTTTGAAAATCATGTAACGCTGTGAACTATGATATTAAGCTGCTTAGTTCATTCCTTGGTATCAGCAACTTCAAGTTTGAAGCTTTCTTCTTAATTTTCCATGAAGATAAGAGGCCAAATAGTAGTTAGTTTACAGTCCTGGATTTCGTGTTACTAGGCCACCTTGAATACGCGTGTTCATGAAAGAAAAAAGGCTATGTTAACCATCGGCACGTGTGCATGAGGGTGGGTTTCTTTTCAATCTTATTGAAGTAGAAAGAGAGGGAGAAATGAAAAAGACACAGGAAAGAGGGATCACGGTAAGAAGGGACGGTTTCAGGACTTCAAGGTATCCATGTATCTGAACTTCCTTTAAGATAAAAGGAACGAAGGATAAATTTGATGAGGTTAGTAATGCCCTTAATTTCATGAACTTGAGACACAGTGTATATACGTGTGCATGGATTAAAGAATGTTTCCACTTTTGGGCACGTCTTTACCGCAGTTTTTCTTTCTTTCATTTCTTTATTTATCAATTTCTCCTTTTCTTTCTTCATAGGAAATTCAGTTCCCATTACTTTTGTTGAAATCATTTTTAGGAACACGATTTGTATTTAGAAATAGTATTTATTTATTCTTCAATTTCGTTTTGGTTTCTCCCAATTTGATCGATAGAGAGATTGAGTACAGTAGGATCTAGTCATCAAGTGATTCCAAAGTTTTTATAATCATTCCTTCAATAATTTATTAGTTAGTTTTCCTCTAATAAGTTTTTGATTGATTTTCTTACAGTTCAGTAGTTTTCAATTTTTCATTTATCTTTAACCTTATAAAACGAGACAATTTGTCTTTAATTCGAAATACTCTCTCAATGAAATATTCATCATGTATGAATCACTATAACTTTTTGATATAACATTACTCAAAAATTAAGTTCACTAAATCATGCAATGCAAATATCTGGATAGGAGAAGGGGATAATTGGTCTAGCGAAGAATCGAACCACCAACATCATCATACCTTAATTTTAGAAATGTTAATCTGGGAGGTATGACTTAACTAATTGAATTGTAAGCGTATTTATACTATTTTTTTAGTCCATCCTACTAATTTTTAACTTATAATTATGTGCCTGAAAATAATATAATAAAACATATATATATATATATATATATATAAAATAAGAACTTAAAAAATTAATTATCTTAAATATAAATGTGAGAGTAGTACACTTTTAATTAAGATCGTCGGAAAATTTTTTTGTCTTGATTAATGTAATATTTTAGCTTGAAAATAACTTTTCTGTACAAAAAAATATACACCAAAAAGAAGAATATAATTTCGATATTGTCTACTTATAAATTATTCAATCTAATAATATAGTTGTCAATCATTTATTAACATTAATTTGGTGGTGTTTGTTTTTTATGTGAGAAAACCTCCAAGTCACTCCTTGTAATTATAGGCAAACACTTGCTTACGCTTCCAAAATTAAAACAAAACAAACTGATAGAATACTTGATTAAAATGAAGATCAAAATTGTTGAGTAAGATATCCAAGCCCACAATAATTCACCGTGCGGAAATAAGGGACCAACTTACACGAAGCTGTGATGATATATAACTAAAGCTATCAAACGGGCTGGCCATTTCAGGCCATCTGCGAGGCCCAACAAAAATTGGCTTTATATAAAACTTGGCCTATCCCATTATTTGTGAGGCGAATAGTCAGTCCAAATATTGTTTGCGAGCCTAACGGTCTGGGTCAAAAAATATCATTTATCACTAGGAATATAAATAAATTAGATTAGGTTAAGCTCCTTTAAATAAGTTTGGTCAGTTTTATAAAATACTTAACTGGAATCTACTCTATTACTTAATATAGATTTTTTTTCTAGGTTTAATCTTACCTTTTTATGAAAATATAAAAGTTTGACTTGACCTGTAAATTTATTTAAATACTTACATCACATAAAAATTTTTAATTAAGTTAACAAGTCTAAATTTTTAAAATTTTAAATAAACTCAAGTCTTTAATAAATTGTTAAATTATGTATAAAATTAATAAATTATATATATATATATATATATATATATATATATATATATTAAAAGGCCTAAACTTAACTTATTTAATTAAATAGACTTTTTTAAAATCTTAAACTTAACTTATATAATAAACAAGTTAAATATAATAAGGTCAAAAATAAATTAGGCCATATATCTCTTATAAATTATTTGGTCTATTCTCACTCTTATTCATCACACAATTAAACGAATAGGTCAACTTATTTAATTTAAAAAAAAATTTGGGTAGTGTTATGCCAATAAATGTTTGATTTCTAAACGACATAACCTTATATTTTTATGGATTTAAATCACTTAAAGTGAGAGTTTCATTTTAAAAGGTTAAACGAAGAGTATTAATCGTTCATTTTCTTATTTGCTTAAAAATTTGTTTCATTATATGACTTCTCAAACTTGTGGTGATAGACGCATATTAATAGAGTCAATTGTCAGCTTTGTTGGCTATCTTAATCCATATGTTTGTGAATAGTTTTATGTACAGAGAAAACTATACGGATGTTTAAACTTTTAAGAAAACTACATATTTGTGTATGGGCAATTATATATACATGCTTATTTTTTATATTCTTAATATTTAATCAATTATCATTATTTTTTTTCTTTTTTTATTCTTAAAAACCATTGGTCCACATAAATATACGTAAATAATGTGAATGAAATTTTATGTGCAAGTATCATTATACTTTGTGAATAGTTTATAACTTTATGCTTAGGCCTGTCAAGCTAAGAAGGCTAGACATTGGCATTGACCTTGTTCAATTAAGCTTAGCTTATTGTAGAGTTCAAAGCTTTCTAAATGATTAGATATGCGAATGAAGGTTAGCAACTGTTACGATAAAATGATAAATTCAACACACATGCCATATTAATAATATTAGCAAGATTCTCAGAACCAAAGTGAAAATCACTACTTAGGACAAACGACCATCCTGCAAAATACATATTTTTACAATTTTTGTTCAAACATGTATCACATATATTCAACATAATATGCTTAACCACCACTATTAAGATAACCCCCACTAGAATTACCACCCTTAACTTTACTAGGATCATTACTGTTATTAGGATCTCCATTGTTACCGGGACAGTCACTGTCACTGCCACCCTCGGGGTAACCCCCACCTGGAGGACTACCACCTCCACCACTTGAGCAACCCCCACTAGGACTACCACCGCTCCCAGGACCACTACTGCCCCAGGACCACTACCACCATCACCTGGGTAACCCTCACCCGGAGCGCCACCACCACTAGGACTGCCACCACTACCAGGACCACTACCGCAACCAAGACCACCACTGCCACCAGGAATGCCGCCGCTACCAGGACCACCACCACCACCACCACTAGGAACGTCTCCCCCACCAGGAGTGCCACCACCGGGGTAACTCCCACCCGGAGTGCCACCGCTACAAGGACCTCCACTGGCACCAGGAACGCCTCCGCCACCAGGGCCTCCGCCACCAGGACCTCCACCAGGGCCCCCACCAGGGCCCCCACTGCCACCAGAAACACCACCGCTACCAGGACCTCCACTGCCACCAGGAACGCCTCCGCCACCAGGGCCTCCACTGCCACCAGGAACGCCACCTCCGGGGGAACCCCCACCAGGACCACCGAAGCCAGGGATTCCACCACCAAAGCCAGGGATTCCGCCACCAAAGCCAGGGATTCCAGGGATTCCCCCACCGAAGCCAGGGATTCCTCCACCAATGCTAGGGATTCCTCCACCGAGATCAAGGATTCCCTCACCATGGACACCACCAATTTCGGGGTAAGCACCACCATTACTAGTAATGCTAGGGTAATCCTGACCGTAGCCACCGCGTTTTGCATCATCCATGTCATTTGTCTCTTTAACAACCTTAGCTGCAACTACATGAATAGTGAACAAATCAAAGGATGTGTGTTATCACAGTTGCCATGAAAGCAGTAATATATGATTTATCAACACAAGTTTAATCAATTTGGTGAGTAACAACATAATCCCTTGGGAAAGGTCCTTGGCTTGATTTTTTAAAACGAGAACAACGTGCAAAAGGGAAAGTCCATCGTGGGATGAGTAGGAAGCCCCTTGTAACCAGCTTTTAATTTAATGTTCATGAGAATAGAAAGCAAAACACAAACTCACCCTTTTTAGAGTTAGAAGAAGTCTCTCCCAATTTCCTAGCTTGCACCTCCGAAGAGATTAGAGCAACCATGGCCAAGAGGCCCATGATGAGTAGGGCTTCCTTGGAAGCCATTTTTCAGTAGTAATTAAACTATACCAGAATCAAATAAAATGTTTCGTAGTGAAAGATGAGAAAATTAGTGTGAAAGTTTACTCTATATATAGGAGGAGAGGGGAGAGGCGGAGGCACTTGATCTCCAGTTTAATTTCCTCCTTCTTTTTTACAATAGCTGAATTTCCTTTTTCACAATTTTGAGTAACGAAGAATTGGAGGCTGTGAAATTGAAGCAGCATTCATTGTTTGTACTTTGTTTCAACGTAACTGACTTTCACGTATTGCACATATACCTAGCAAAACATAAAAGATAAAAGAATTTGTATATCAAGCACCATAGTCAACTTGGAAACGTATTAGTTGTATTTCACTTTAAATGCGTTATTCGGTTTCTTGATCTGGACATGAAGAAAATCCGTTGAAAGAGAACAAGAATAATTTGTTCTTTTCTCTTTTTGTTTGGCAAAAAGATAATGTTTAATTAATTAACGAGAAGCCCAATGCAAGTTCCAACACTTCATTAAAGTTTTAGATTTTTTGTTTAAGAAATATTTCATATTTTTTATTTCAATTGATAACTAGTTATTATTTTAGTGTGATATACGAGATTATATATATTTTAAATTATTATTTAAAAAATTATTTAAAATAATTTTAATTTTTCATTACAAAAATTTGAAGGAGTGAGATATATATATTAATATTAGTTTCATTTGTTTAGTATTTAATGAACTTATTTTAAGATGAATAAATTTTGGAGAGTGATATTTGATAATAGTAATTTTATTAAAATTGACTTAGTATATAATACATCTTATCTAACAATATTTATTAGATTAATTTCTTTTAAATTGAGTTTTTATTTAAGAAACTTTATTTAATAGTATTTATTAAACTCAAAATTAATTTTCTTATATATGTGTGTGTGTGTGTATATGTGTATTATGTATAGCTCTAAAACGTTACACTATCAAAAAATAAGAAAGAGACATATTATATATCATGATAAATAAAATTTTTATTTGCAATAAAAGTTTTTTAATTATTTGTAAATAAATGACACCACATCATGCATTAAATAAATAAGCCTGTAATATTGTAAATTCACAACCGTTATTACTGCTTGAGAGCTAAATTTTACAAACTTATTAATTTTAAATTTGTTTAATTTTATCTATTATAAAAATTATAATACTATAATCTAATTATATATTATCACATTATTAAAATAATTTGAACATATTAACAACTCTTTAAAAGAAATTTAATTTAAAAAATATTAATGTAGTAGAAGTGAGTTACATTCCTAAATATGATAATCATCATTTACTTTCTGAAAAATAAAATTTTATGAGAAGGACCATATCATTGCTACTCTAATCCAAAGCCATTAGTCTTATGAAACGATTCAAATAGATCAAATTTTATGAAAATACTATTAGTTTACACACAAAAAAATTTTTTTTAAACATAATGAAATTATAATATAAAAGTAATTTTATTATAATTAAATTTTTACGGATACTAATTGTCAAATATATGCTAATATGGAATGCAGATGCAATCAAAACAAATTAAACAGCACGTTACGGTTTTGACTTTTACCAGAAAGTCACATGCTGACATAAAAAGAAATGGTTGAGGTGCTTTGCTTTTTGGTTCTCAGGATATTCTCACATTCTTTATCTGTGAACTAATCTCTTCAGCCACCAAACAATATGGTTAAGTCCTTTCTATAATTGACTTCTCTAGGACTTGAATTCTCTTAAACTCTAACCTTTGTACTTTTTAAAAGCGCAGTTCATTTATCATTACGTTCAACTTTTGTGGGTTAAGATGTTTTATTGATGTTACCTTCCTAATAAAGTGGCCAGATGTTGCCCAACGTTAACCATTTCCTTTGATCATACTTTCTTTATTCTTTTCTATTTCTAACTTCAAAAAAATATTATTTTATCTAGTGTTTTTAAAAAATAAGAATATATTAATTATTTTTTAATTTTATTTTTAATTTTAATGAAATGAAAGAAGATATTAAGGTTATGTTTAAGAGTTAGGAGAAAATGAAAAGGAAATGAATTTAAAGAAAATAAAAAATAATAGAAAGTTAATTAATAAAAAAAAATTATTTAGATATTTTAAATCGTTCAAAATTTTTTAAATTAAAATTTTTTTAAAATATTCATAAAAATTAGTAAGGTAAGGTTTTAGAATATTATTTAAAAAATTTTATTTCTTTTTTTTTTTTTTATAAAACTTCCAAATAAGGAATGTATTTATCATAAACCTCTCATTTCTCTTATTTTTTTTCATAATCTGCAAAAATTATAAGATATTTTACTATTTCATAAAATGAATAATTTAGTCAAGCGTAATTTTTTTTTATAAAAAATATTTAATGTCCTATATAATCCTGGTGCAAGAACCTTCAACGACACATAAAAATAAACTAAGAGAGTATTTCATCCATTTCATAATTTGTTTATCATTTTAAAATACAAAATTAATTTTATCTATCATTTTAAAAAATTAATTTTTTAATTTACCCTTATATTAATTAAATGAAAAGAAAATAAATAAAGTAATATTAAAATTTTAAATATTTTAATAAAAAATATATTCAAATGCAATTATATTTTATATAATTAAAATTATTTAATAATTTTTTTAATCTTTCATACGACTATCTTAAATGACATATAAAAAGAAACCAATATAGTATTTATGTTTGTAAATGAATATTTAAAATTCCATATAACAAAATATTTTACTTAAAAATTTTAAAATTTCTTTCCTATTTTGATGGAATGTTTTTTTAAAATAAAATAATTTTAAAATTACGCCTATTTTGAAATTTTTAAAAAGTTTTCTTTTCTGATGAACTCCAATGGTTACTTTTTCTTTATTTACTATTCATGACTTCTTCACATTTAACACTTTATATATGTTTAAAAATAATTTAATTTTTTAAAAAATATTTTTTTAAAAAATTTTAATTATAAATTATTTTAATAATAAAATAAACTAATTCAAACCCACACTTTTAATTCTCTCATTTATAAATTGCACAAAGGGTCTACTTATGATGACAGCATATCCAGTTTCTGAAATTCGAGGCTTGTCAAACTCAATTTCAACTAAATTGTAGCATGACACATTCATGGGCAGAAAAAGTGTTTACTCATGGAAATTTTCTGTGACAGCCAATGACCAGTGCATTTCATTCTAATTCATAAATCATAAATCATAATCCATCACTCTTTTGGTTTTGTCAAAATTAGTTTTTGAACCTGTTCTATGCACAGGTCAAATAATATCTTATTAATTTTTTATTTTAAAAGAAAATAATTTTCTTTTTTGTCTTTGTAAACTTTCAAAAGACTCACAAATGATATATTATTAATTTTGTTTTTTACCTAATTATTATATTTTATTATTATTATTAGAGTACAATTATAAAATTAATAAAAAATATTATCGTATGTTATATTTGACTATTCAAAGTGGACTTAAAAAATTAATCCTCTAAAGTAATTAAGAAACCATGACTAAGCTTACAAGGGTGCAAAATATTTTTTTGTGCAAAAACACTTTAAGGGTAGGAGAGATTAGTCTTTAAAAATGTTTACAATGATATTTACATATCGCTTACCACATTTAACAAAATTTAAATTTAAGGCTTTTGAAAAATATATTTCATCTTATTAGATGAATCAACTCTCATTGACAAGGTTATAAAATATTATTAATATTATTATTTACATTTATCTTCAAATTAAAACTGTTGATCGTTACAGATTCTACTTTCCATGTGAGTCTCATTAGTCACCTCCCATTTACTACGTACGTTGGTCTTGAAATCTTGAGAATCTCCGTCACCAGCCTTAAGAAAAGTTAATTACTACAATACAATCTTCCATAAATGATGAGGTTCCATACTAAATGTAATTTTAAATGAGATTAAAATCACAAAAGTTGATAACAACTTATGTATATCATCTTTTGAGCTTTCTGTTGTCCAGTTTTTTTTTTAAATGAATTATTTAAACTTACCGTATGGTGAATGCCAAAATCAATTCCCATATACCTAAAGTAAAAACCCAACATAAACAATTTGTAAAAAGTGGCTTGTGAGAAATTACCAACTTATACGAATTTTATTATAGATTAGTTAGTTTCACCAACATAATAGAAATTAAAGATTTCACAGTAAACTGCAAAGACCGTAATTCATCCCAAAAAAAAAAAACTGCAAAGATCGTAAACTTGAGAGGGAAAAAAAAAACGCATAATCACAAATCTTTACACAGGCACAGTACTTTTGTTTATATGATTATATTATCATAATTTTTTAATTATCCATTAATTATTTGTTATTAATTCATTAATCTTGGTTGACAGATTTTATTAATTCAAATTTTTATTTGTTGTAGATCTGAAGCACTGTGTATTATATGATATTAATGCTACAGTTTTCTTTTTACAGTTTAATAATTTTTTTTAAAATTTGTGCTTAAATAATCTTATTAGTGGTATTAATTTGATTCTTATGGAAAGTTTGGGTGTAACTATTCTGATTTTGAGATTTATGTGCGAAGAGTTATTGTAAATAAGACCACTGATAATTATGCATCAAATATGCAAGAGAAATGAATTATGCCAATTGAAAATAATAGGTTACATATGTTATCAAATGATTTTAATTGGAGATAACGTAATTGATAGGGTGATTATTATTAAATAAAATTAAATAAGAACCAGTAATAATATTATCATCCAATCAAGATCTTAATAAATTTTTATTTAGCAATCAGAATGAAAATTATTAATTTTTTGATGAATTTATTATTGCATAGCGAAGCAATAAATTCTAATTGAATGCCAATAATAATTATTTTAATTTCAACGAATTATCATAATTATCATCCTCTCACTCAATAAATCATTTTGAATGCCAATAATAAATTAAAATCCTCTCACTCAATAATTTTTTTTTAATTTTGTTTATTTTGTGATTAAAATAATTTATAATTAAAATTTATCTTAAATAACTTTTTAAAAACAAAGTAATGTTTTTAAACAATTAATATATTACTAAACATGTACTTATACTAAGCTGTGATGATAATAACTAGGGATTTAATTACTTTAAACTGAGGGATTCACTTTAAAAAATAAAATTAAAAATATTAGTTATTGATAAAAAAATTAAATAATTATATTTAAATAATTTTATAATTTATTATATATATATATATTTTATTATAATATCAACAATTCATATTCTTTATTTTATTTTTTATCGTAAACTTATTCATATTTTTTATTTTATTTTTTATCGTGAGCTTCTTACCTTCAAAGAACTAAGTCCAATAACTAAAGCTATCAAACAGGCCAGCAGCCAGGCCCGGCAAAATTTGGTTTTATATAAACTGACCAATCCCAAAGATTATTTGTGGGCCAAATGGGTCAGTCAAATGTTACTTTCGAGCCAAATAGCCCAAGCTAAAAAACATTATTCATCAAACAATTAAACAAACCGGTCACCCATTGGATTTAAGAAATTTTATTGGGTCGATTTAGGCTGACAAAAGTTTGACCTCAAAACATACGACAAGGTCCAATGTTTTTGCCAAGTCAGGCCGTCTTTTACAGCCCATTAACAACCCAACAAAACTTTCAAGAACCCAATGGACGGACTTCTAAAGGCCTAATCTCTCTCATGGGCACAATTTATTTGTTTAGATTTAAAATTTAAAATTTATTTAAGTATGTTAAAATATAATTACTTGTAAACTGTAATTGTAGACATATTTTTAAGAAATTATTGAATCTCATCACTTGTTAAAATTAATTTTCTATTATTTTTTGTAGCAATAATTTTATCTAATTATTTTGTACCATTTTAAAATCATTCATGACGAAAGTTATTTCCGAGCCACTTTAATTATAACTATCTCTTTACCCGCGTGAGCCAATGGTGCTTCTGTTTTTATTTATTGTATTTGAAGATTTCTAATAAAAATTATTTTGTATTTGATATAAATATTATTATAAATAATTAATAATACAATTTATATTAAACTTAATATACATATAATAATATAATTTAACATATTTACTTATATCAGATTCTAATATACTTATTTAAATATTACATTTTTTTGGATACATATTTAAATACTACGTTGGTTGTAATGTTTGATAACTGATGTTTCTTGTCACAAATCATAATTTTTAATTTATTTTTGCTCCTTCTCCTAGAAAGAACAGCATAATATTGACTATGCTTATTTGAACAGGATTAATCCCGTACTTAAAAGGTGTGGAGATATCTAGGCAAGTAATTAGTTTTAAAAAAATTAAAGAATTAAAACTATAAAAAAATAATATAAAAATTAGAAAAATGTGACGCATTTTAAATTATACTATATGTGAAAGAACTTTTAATATATATAATTAATGGAGATTCTTATTATACCACAGTTTATAATATGGGTATTGGTACCCTTATAATATTAGATAATATTATTAGTTTATTATTTATTTAATTCTTTAATAATAATAATAATTAAATATTTTTATCAGTATTTATAATTTTATACACAAAAATTCTTTTATTTTGAAAATAACCCAAGTAATCACATTCTTTTACAAAAATTGATATCCTGAGAAATTACAAAAACAATTGAAAAATCAAACACCCATCAAAAGGACATAAATGAAGAAGAATCCAATATTGTTTCATTTCATATAAAATTAGATTACATGAATTTGAGCGTAACGGAGTTCTTGAAAGCTTAAATTCACATATTCTCTCTCTTTAACATTCCACAAATTTTTCTAACATTCTTTTTCTGATTTTTAGTGAATAATTTTATAAAAATATTTTTTAAAAATTTAAAATTTTATCATAAAATATTCGATAAAATATTTTTCTTTTCGGCAATAAAAAATGGATTTGAGATTTGAATTGTTTTGTAAATAGAATAAATTTAGAATATGAAACAAGAAATACTAGTAAATAAGTATTTATTGAATAGATAGGTAAACTAATAATGATTAAAAAAAATTATTAACCAATATGTCACATTTTGACACATAAAAAGGGTATCAGTACTCTTACAAAGATAAAGGGTACCGGAAAAACTTTAATAATTAATATAATTAATAAATAGGTAGACTAATGCTTATATTAGGAATGAGTTTAATTTTAATTTAATATTATTGTAAAATATTTTATATTATTATTTAATTATAAATTATTAAATTATTTAAAAGTTTTACTAAAATAATAATTACTTAAAAAATTAAATATTTAAAAAGATATAATTAAATTATAATATATAAAAACTTTACAGCGAGATCAAAATTAAATATATTAAGAATTACTTCTTAAAATTTAACCAAACAACTACAGTTACTATGATAATTAATTTTTGATGGATAAAATTGATTTAAAAATTCCAAAATCTAAAGCAATCTATCGTATCGCAACTTATAAATACTTGCTCTGAAGCAAAATTTTCTTTCTAGTCTTCAACCATAGGTTATTTGATCTGATTCCGTCAACGAGTTGTATCAAATTACGGAAGATCTCTTCTAGGGACATAATTTTCTTGATGGGCAAGAATCAAACAAAAAATAATTGTAATCTAACTGCTATAATACATTATTACTGTAACTTAATTTTTTATTAAAAATAAAATATTTTAACGACTTTTAAAAGAGACAATACTAATTTATTAATAATATAAAATTATTTAATATATTAAAACATAATCATTTGCTTAAAAATTTGTTTCATAAGATGACTTATTGACTTCTTGGGGTGATGGACTTACATTAATAGAGCCAATTGTCATCTTATAGGCTCTGTTGGCTAAATGGTTCCATATGTCTGTGAATAGGTTTATGTTCAGAGAAAATTATATGGATGTTTAAATTTTAAGAAAAAATATATATTTGTGAATGGGTAATATTATATATTCATATTCATTTTTTAACATTTCTAAAATATAATTAATTATTACTATTCTTTTTTTTCCCCCCTCAATCTCTCCCTCTTTTTTTCTCTTTTTTTTGTCTTCAACATCATTAATCCACGTAATTATACGTGAAGAATATGAGTCAAAATTTATATAAAAATATCATTATACCTTTATGCTTGGTTTGTCAAGCATTGGCAATGACCTTGTTCAATTAAGCTTAGGTGACAATGGAGTTCAAATCTTTTTAAATAATTAGATACATCAATGAACGTCATCTAAATATACGATAAAAGGATAAATTCAATACACATGCCACATTAATAATACTATCAAGATTCTTGCCAAAGTAAAAATCATTATTTAGGGCAAATAAAAATCTTGTAATACATAGTTTTACAATTTTTGTTTAGATGTGTATGGCATATTCATCATAATTTGCTTAGCCACCACTACTAGGGTAACTCCCCCTAGAATTACTACCTTAACTTCTACTAGGACTACCACCGCCACCCCCACCAGGACTGCCACCACCTGGGATTCCCTCACCAGGATTGCCACCGCTACTAGGACTGCCACCACCAGGGATTCCCGTACTAGGATTGCCGCTGCTACCAGGACTACCACCGCTACCAGGATTGCCACCGCCTGGGATTCCTATACCAGGATTACCACCGCTACCAGGGCTGCCACTGCCTGGGATTCCTGTACCAGGATTACCACCGCTACCAGGGCTGCCACCACCTGGGATACCCCCACCAGGACTGCCACCACCAGGATTGCCACCGCCTGGGATTCCTATACCAGGATTACCACCGCTACCAGGGCTGCCACTGCCTGGGATTCCTGTACCAGGATTACCACCGCTACCAGGGCTGCCACCACCTGGGATACCCCCACCAGGACTGCCACCACCTGGGATACCCCCACCAGGACTGCCACCGCCAGGGATTCCCCCACCAGGATTGCCGCCGCCTGGGGTTCCTTCACCAGGGCTGCCACCGCTACCTGGATTGCCACCGCCTGGGGTTCCTCCACCAGGACTACTACCCGCTACCAGGGCTGCCACCGCTACCTGGACTGCCACCGCCTGGGGTTCCTTCACCAGGACTGCTACCGCTACCAGGACTGCCACCACCGAAACCTGGGATTCCCCCACCGAAGCCAGGGATTCCACCACCGAAACCTGGGATTCCCCCACCGAAGCCAGGGATTCCACCACCGAAGCCAGGGATTCCACCCCCAAAACCAGGGATTCCTCCACCAATACTAGGGCTTCCGCCGCCAATACCAGGAATTCCTCCACCAAAGCCAGGGATTCCCCCACCAAAGCCAGGTATTCCCCAATCAAGAAACCTAACATTATTGGGGTAACCCTCACCATAGTCATTGCGTTTGGCATCATCCACGCCATTTGTATTTTTATCAACCTCACCTGCAACTATATGAAATGGGACAAATTAAATGATGTATATTCACAATTGCCATGAAAGTATTAATATATGATTAATCAATGCAAGTTTAATCAATTTGTTAAGTAATAACATAACTGCTAAGGGAAGGTCCTTGGCTTAATTTTTAAACCAGAACAACATGCAAAAAGGGACGTCCTTCATGAAATGAGTAGGAAGCACCTTGTAATCAATTTTTAATTTAATGTTCAAGAGAGTAGAAAGCAAAACGCAAACTCACCCTTTTTAGAGTTAGAGGAAATCTCTACCAAGTTCCTAGCTTGCACCTCTGAGAAGATCATAGCAACCATGGCCAAGAGGCCTAGGATGAGTAGGGCTTCCTTAGAAACCATTTTTCAGTAGTAACTACACTAGAATCAAACAAAATGTTTGCTAATGAAAGATGAGAAAATTAGTGTGGAAGTTTACTCTATATATAGGAGGGGAGGGGAGGAGAGAGAGAGAGGGTGGTGGGAAACCCCTCAACTTGGTAGTTGACTTGAGCCTATAAAAAATTAAAAATCCAATTATCTATAAGAACTGAAAATTAAATTTGCACTTGATCTCCAGCTGAGTTTCCTTCTTCACAATTTCGAGTAATGAAGAATCGTAGGCTGTGAAATTGAAACAGTATTTATTGTTTGTACTTTGTATCAACTGACTATCACATATTGTACATATCTTGTAAAACATATATATAAGATAAAATAAATTGTATATGGAGGGCCAAAGTTGAACAAAATCCGTTTAATTAAATTCTTTATCTATCATTTGTTCTTTTCTTCCTTTTTTTTTTCACAAAAATGTAATGTTTCTTGAATTAACAAGAAGCCTAATGGAAGTGCCAACACTTCGTTAAAGTTTTAAATTTATTGTTTTAGAAAAATTTAATAGCTTTTATTTTAATGAATAATTAGTTATCATTTTGTGGGATATGCAATATTTTATACATTTTATATTATTATTTAGAAAATTATTTAAAATTATTTTAATTTTTTTCACCTCACAAATTTGAAGGAATGAGATATAAAAATAGTAATTTAATCTTAATTATATAGTGTTTAGTGTACTTTATTATCACAAAATGAGAAAATTTAGGAAAGTGATATTTGATAATAGTAATTTAATCTAAATTGGCATAATATTTAATGTACTTTATCTAATAGTATTTATTAGATTAATTTCATTTAGATTATATTAGTATTCAATGCACCTTATCTAATAACATTTATTACAATATTTATTACATTAATTCAATTTTGTTATATGTATAAATGTAAAATATTTTACACTATTAATAAAAAAAGGCATATTATTGTGATAGACAAGGTTTTCATTTTCAATAAAAACTCTTTAATTATCTTTTAAGTAAATGACACCATATACTTTCTCTATTTCTTTTTATGTGTCATTTCAGGGAAAAGTATTTATTTCATTTTATTTGTAATTTTAAAAAATTAAAGAAATATAAATGAAATTAATAATAATATTTTAAATATTTAAATAAAAAATATTATTTAGTCAAATATAGTTTGTCTTTCTTGTAATTAAGGAAAATAATATATAACCAAAATTTTTTTACTAGAATTTTTAACATATTCATTTAATATTCTTGTTGACTCTTGAGTAAATAAATAGTCCTTACTACTTTATTTTATCCAATAATCTTCTTTAATTTTAGATAAATTATTAAAAATTTTGGCCATTTTTTCTGCTGTATAGAATTACTCTTCTTGTAAATGATGTTATTTAATAATTTTTTAATTTATGTGGAGAGACCTTAAATGACATATAAAAAAAAATGAAGAGAGTAATTCATTAAATAAATCACAACTTTTATTATTGCATGTGAGACAAAATTTTCAAATTTATTAATTTTAAATTTAAGTCTAATTTTGATCAATTATAAAATTTATTATAAAATTTCAATACTAACTACTAATTATGTATTATCATATTATTATAATAATTTGAATATAATAATAATTATTTAAAAAATAAAACATCATTAGAGATATGATAAAATATAATTAAATTATAGTGTAAAAGATAATTTAATTAATTGAATTTTAAAGGATACTATTTGTCAAATATATACTTATATGGAATGCAGATGCAATCAACAAGAAATAAAAAACACGATACGGTTTATAAAAAACAAAAAAGTTACGGTGTAACAAAAAATAAAAAATAAAAAATAAAAAAATAATTTCTCCAGTCAAAGAAAATAAAAAATAAAAAGAACGTTATAGTTTTGCCAGAAAGTCACATTTTTTGTTTGCTGAGAATAATAAGAAACAGTTGAGGTGTTTGACTGATGTTCCCTTACTGGTAATGTTGACAGATGTTGCCTAGCCGTTTCCTTCAACAGTAGTAATACCTCATCTGTTTTACCAATTATTTTAAAAATTAATGAGATATTAATTTTTTAATTTTATCCTTTTATTAATTAAATAAAAATACAATAAATGAAGGAATATTAATATTCTGAATACTTTTATAAAAAACATATTCAAATTCCGTTATTTTTTTGATATAATTAAAATTATTTAATGACTTTTTTATTCTTTACACAACTATTTTATGTGGCACATAGAAAGAAACAAATAGAGTATATTTGTTTATATAGTGTTTTTCGTGAGTTAGGTTGAGTTAAATTTTAGATATTTTTTGTACCCAATCTGCTCATCAAAATAGTGAGTTAAGTTAGAGATTTTTTTTGTAAAATTAGAGCTAACTCAACCCGTACATAAGTGAATTGGGTTAAGTTAAATATGTAGGTTAGACTTAATTAAAAAAAAAATCACCTACTAAAATAAATATTAAAATTAATATAAAATTAAAAATTTATCCTACATCATAATAAATAATCTAATAAGTCTCAACAAAAGATGACATTCAAAATCTTAATCAAACTAAAAAGTCAAATATAATAAATCATAAATCATAAACGTAACATAACAAGTCTTAATCTTAAACATAAGAATTATTAGCATAAGTCTCAAAGTTTAAATATAATAAGTCACATAAAATCTGAAAGAGAGAAAAAGAAAAAATATTAAGTTTAATATATTGAATATAAAAAATAACATAATTTTTTATTAAAAAATAAGTTAGGTTGTGTTGAGTTGAGTGAGTTAGAATCTTTCTAACTCGCAACCTATCCCATTATCATTGGGTTAGAAATTTTTAAACTCAACTCAACCCCCAAACCTACTCTAACCTGCTAATTATGAGTTAGGTTGGGTCAAAACTGACGTATTCGCAAGTTGACCTAACCCAATGAATGCTTTTATATTTATAAATAAATATTTAAAATCCCATTTTACAAAATATTTTATTTCAATATTTGTTATAGAAATTTAAAATTTCTTTAGTACTTTGATCGAATATAGTTTTTCAAATAAAAAAAATTCAAAATAACGCCCATTTTAGAATTTTGGAAACATTTTTTTCTCTGATGAATATCAATGGTTACTTTTTCTTCATCTTCTACTCACACCACCCATTGCTTCTCCACATTTGACACTTCTATTCTCTCAGTTCAGGGTCCAAGGCTCTAACCTCACCGACCTAAATTTTATAATGCAAAAAGGGTCTGCTTACAATCACAACATATCCATTTTATGAGATCCAAATCTTTGGCATATCCATCATGCCCGTTTGGTTTAAATTTTAGTATAATTATTTTTAAAAAAATTAATGTTGAAAAAATTAATATCTAAAGAACTCATTTTAATTTGGAAATAATATTTTAAAAGTTAATTTAAAAGAGATGTTTTTGTTTGACCAGTGTAAAGTGAAATCACTTTTAAAAATAAAATTACCAACAAAGATATAATATAATTTTAGAATACAATAATCATTGATTACAGACAAAAATGAATAAGGCTGGTAGGTAATTTTGACTATAGTTTTAGATAAAAGTAAGCAAAAGTTACTAAATCTTGCTGCCTTGAAAATCAATTCTCCATACATCAAGCAGACGTAGATATCTAATTGTTAATGTAGCCAAACAAGATATCATATCTCATTTTCACTTTTACATTTACTTTTTTTCGACGCAAGTTTGATGCCTCAGGAATTTAAAACAAACTTGGTTGATGGTAAGGAAGGTTGCTATTTCTTTTGACTACTTGAATTTAAACTTAGTGCAACATTCAAAAAATTAATTCTCATAAATGTATTAGGCTAATATAAAATGTGCACCTTTAAGATCTTACAAAAGAAACTTAATTTCAATTGACTAAAAAATAAATCTAAAAATATCTTTATCACTCGACAAAATTTTTTTTATAATGTTGTAATCACACAGAACAAATCTTGTTACAAGATTGAAAAGTTGATATCAGTCACTTACTTTGATGTTAAAATTTCCTTTATTATTTTCTTTAATAAAAATGATAGTAAGAACATGTTACTCTAAAATTACTTGTTATGGCATCAATGACATGTTTTGTGTATGTGTGTGAATATAGTCTTTCTTATGAGATAAAATTATTAAGAATTGAACTATAATTTTTATGTTTAGAAATATAATTTATTTTTATTACATTAACACGTTGTTGGTTTGTCAATGACATGTTTAAAATCTCAAAAGCGGAGGCAAAATTCAACAGAAAAAAAAAATTACCTCTAACGATTCAATTGTTTTTTTTTCTCTTTCATTTGTGCAGATGGTTCCTGAAATAAACATAAAAACAGTTTTTTTTAAGTCGACAAAAACATAAAAAAAAAAAGGGCAGTAAATCAGTACAATTGTATGCTTATTAGGCTTAGTATAAATTCCCAGTCCAGCCCAGGTTGACTTCTGAATGGACTAAAAGCTGGTTAAATGAGCTAACATAGTCTTCAATAGTTAGTGGGGTAAACGAATTAACCTACTCAATTCAGCTAATATTAAAAGGGACGTCCCCTGAACTGTTGGTGGCTTCGTAATGAATTTCATATGACCAAAAAAAAAAGTTAATGTTAAAAATGTTTTTAAAATTGCTTTCATGTCACAAAAAATTTAAAATTTAAAATTTTTAAAATTCAACAAAAAATGTTATTAAAATTTTAAAAATATAAAAAATAGAAAATGAGCCGTTTGGGATTAATGGTTTTGAAGGGTGGATGGGCTAATTAACAAGCCAGCCCTTTCATCTCATGGGAACCTAAATGAACCGATTAAATTCAAATGGGGAGTTAAATCGGTCTAAAAATGCAAATTCTAGCCTTTTGAATCAGGTTATACGGAATGAATCAGGATTCTTTTTTGTTATTAAAATACTAAGAGAAATACAAAAAATAATTAAAAATAATTAATGAAATTATAATTTATCATGTTAAGTTCTTGTATATAAAATATTTATGTCTATCTTTATAATAAAATAATCTTGTAACAAAAGAGGATCCAAATTTATACGGAACTAACCTATTTTGACAATGCTAATAGCAAGCTAGAGGAAACAAAAAAGAAAATCACCATTGTATCGGCCTCTAGTAAATAGTCAAAACTACAAAATTCTTCACTATTAATTTTTAATACTTACACTGCTACTTTTGATTTGTTCTTTTTACCTATTTTCTTATTTCTCATTTGATCACTATCTTCCTTCGAATATTAAAAACAAAATATATTATATTGTTTTTGAACATTTCAACTATTGAAGATTATTAAGAGAGATGTTAATATTAATTTTTTTACATTTTCCTTTTTTAAAAATTATAGAATTAATAATTAAAATGTGTTTGATGAAATAATTAATTTGTTATTTTTAAATTTGAAATTTAAAAAATGGAAACTTTTTAAGTAAATTATGGTTTTGACAAACGTCATTACACTATCAGATTGTTCAAAATCTCCCTAGTTTATTACTTGATTTTATAGCAAATAGCTGTAAATATAGACGGTGATAAAAAAAGGACAAAAAGGATGAGGGGGTAATGAATGAATTTAATGCTGTTAGGGTCGAAATAAGTCAAGGGTTTCACCTCCACAACATGGCAGTACTTTAAATCCCAAATTCTAACAGACAATTGTTGTTAGGCTAAAATTGAGACAATGTTTACTAAAGTGTTCAAAACAACTACTTTGATGTTTGAAAATTGGGTACTCCATATTGAATGTTCAAATTTTATTAAAGCTAAGTTGAATGGAATTTTTTTTTTAAAAAAAAGAGATATGTTATCTCTTATTTTGTAACTTTCAATAAGAAAAAAAAAACTGAAATTGACTTTTACAAATTGATGCGCACTTTAAAAATGAAAAAGATATTTTAAAAAAAAATACTATTAGAACAGAATCTCATTAAAAATTTGTCCCCGTCAGGGTACATATTTTCAATAATCAATTAATGAGGCTTCATGGCCATCATAAACAAACAAAAACTCATGAGACTGATAGAGACACAGTGACACACCAAATGTTACCCAACAGTCTTCATTGGTTATTAATTAGACGGATCAATTCATTGGGTTTTGAACACTCTGATGACACAGCTTTTTCAGTTGAATTTGAAATTCTTAGCCACAATTAATTTCCTATTGCGTCCCTGAAAATGGAAACTCAAAGTAACTTCTATTAAAGGCCAGCATTTATTTAAAAGAGTTCTCTCTTTTTTTAAACATATTCTCTTAATTACTTTAAACAGTATTGTTATATTATTCATTTTTTTTAGATGTTGATATATTTGACAAGTTGTTAAACATTTAAGAATTGTTAGATTTTATAATATGAGTTCTCCAATTATAATCATTAACCAGTAAATATTTCACAACTTAAAAAAAAATACTAATACTCAAGAAAAGTAAAACAGAAGTACCAAATTAACTTTCATTAAAAATAAAACAAAGATGGAAATGGAGTCCTGTACTAGAGCGTTCCATTGCATTTACTCTTGTGAGGACTCATGATCCGTTATGAAAATTTGCGGCGAATCAGAAGGGCACGTGCTCGCCGAATGGGATGCATAATATTTTAGTCCCAGTCTCGAAATTGAGAAAATTCTTACCTAATTTAAGAGTAATATTCTAAAAAAAATATAAAAATTTATATTTAATTTTAATTTTATTATTTAAAATTATATATTCAATTCAAGTATTGAATGATTATAAAAGAACATTTACTACTCCTTTTGCCCTCCTTGCTCTTGTTCTTATGGTCACGACTCATATGAGGTCTCAGCTTTGAATGAGCACACAAATAAGTTACGCAATATTTGGTTTGGGTTTTAAAGTTAAAAAGTAAGGTTGACAAACAAAATTGCACTAGAACTAAATAGCTAAGAGGGTATAATATTTTTGACTTTTAAGTAAATTAGTTAGATTATGATTTATGAATAAGTATAATTTTCTCTTGTTCATAAAGTACGTGGTTATTTGGTAGTGGAAGATGCTAAAGAAAGCAATGACTTGGAGGATGCCAAGTACGGTGGCCCAGGACATGGAGGTCCTGGGGGTGGCTATGGTTGTCACTACACTCCAAGAGGTTGCAGATATGGCTGTTGGCGTGGATACCGCTGTGGACCAGGCTGCAGGAGGTGTTGCTCGCACGCTCATGTGGCTCCTGACGCTGAACATGCCACATTAATAACACTAGCAAGATTCTTGCCAAAGTGAAAATCACTATTTAGGGCAAACGAAAATCTTGTAATACATATTTTTAAAATTTTTCTTGAGATGTGTATCGCATATTCATCATAATTTGCTTAGCCACCACTACTAGGGTAACTCCTGCAAGAATTACAACCTTAATCCCTACCAGGACTACCACCGCCACTGCCGCCCCCAATTAGAACTATCATGGCCTGGAATTCTCCTACCAGAACTACCACTGCTACCATGATTGTCACTGCTATCATGATTACCACCACCTGGGATTTTCTTACTAGGACTACCACCGCTGCTAGGATTGCCACCACCTAGAATTCCCCCACCAAGACTGCCACCGCTACTAGGACTGCCACTGCCAGGGATTCCCCCACTAAAGCTAGGGGGTCCCCCACCAAAGCCAGGGATTCCGCCACCAATACTGGGGACTCCTCCTCCAATACTAGGGATTCCGCTACCGATACCGGGGATTCCTCCACCGATGCCAGGGATTCCGCCGCCGATGCCAGGGATTCCGCCGCCGATTCTAGGGATTCCTCCGCCAATACCAGGGATTCCTCCACCGATGCCGCCGCCGATGGCAGGGATTCCTCCGCCGATGCCAGGGATTCCTCCACCAATGCCAGGGATTCCGCCGCCGATGCCAGGGATTCCGCCGCCGATACTAGGGATTCTTCCGCCGATACCTCCACCAATGCCAGGAATTCCACCGCCGATACCTCCACCAATGCCAGGAATTCCACCGCCAATTCCAGGGATTCCACTGCCGATGCCAGGGATTCCTCCGCCGATGCCAGGGATTCCTCCGCCGATTCCAGGGATTCCTCCACCGATACTAGGGATTCCGCCACCAATACCAGGTATTCCTCCGCCAATACCGCCACCGATACTAGGAATTCCCGTATCAAGAAAGCCAACACTGTTGGGGTGACCGCCACAATAGTCATTGTGTTTGGCATCACCCATGTCATTTGTATTTTTAACAACCTCAGCTGCAACTACATGAACCGGGAACAAATCAAATGATGGGTGTTCATAATTGCCATGAAAGTAGTAATATATGATTAGTCAACGCAAGTTTAATCAATTTGGTAAGTAATAACATAATCGCTAGGGGAAGGTCCTTGGCTTAATTTTAAAACGAGAACAACATGCAAAAGGGGAAGTCCATCATGAAATGAGTAGGAAGCACCCCATAATCAATTTTTAATATAATGTTCAAGAGAATAGAAAGCAAAACGCAAACTCACCCTTTTTAGAGTTGAAGGAAGTCTCTACCAAGTCCCTAGCTTGCACCTCTAAGGAGATCAAAGCAACCATGGCCAAGAAGCCTAGGCTGAGTAGGGCTTCCTTGGAAACCATTTTTCAGTAGTAACTACACTAGAATCAAATAAAATGTTTGCTAATGAAAGATGAGAAAATTAGCGTCAAAGTCTATATATATAGGAAGGGAGGGGAAGGGAACGAGAGAGGGTGGTGGGGAATCCCTCAACTTGATAGTTGGCTTGAGCCAATAAAAAATTAAAAATCCAGTAGTTATCTATAAGAACTGAAAATTAAATACGCACTTGATCTCCAGCTGAGTTTCCTTCTTCACAATTTTGAATAATGACGAATTCTTGGCTGTGAAATTGAAGCAGCATTTATTGTTTGTACTTTGTATCAACCGACTATCACATATTGTACATATCTTGTAAAAAATATATATAAAAGATAAAAATAAATTGTATATCGAGTACCAAAGTTGAACAAAATCCGTTTAATTAAATTCTTTATCTATCATTCGTTCTTTTCTTCTGTTTTTCTTTTTTTCACCAAAATAAAATGTTTCTTGAATTAACAAGAAGCCCAATGGAAGTGCCAACACTTCTTTAAAGTTTTAAATTTACTGATTTAGAAAACTTTAATACCTTTTATTTTAATGAATAATTAGTTATCATTTTTGTGGGACATGCAACATTTTATATATTTTATATTATTATTTAAAAAATTATTTAGAATAATTTTAATCTGTTTTACCTAAAAATTTTGAAAGAGTAAGATATAAGAATAGTAATTTAATCTGAATTGTATTAGTGTTTAGTGTATTCTATTATCTCAAAATGAGAAAATTTAGGAAAGTGATATTTGATAATACTAATTTAATCAAAATTGACTTAGTATTTAATGTACTTTATCTAATAGTATTTATTAAATTAATTTTATTTAGATTATATTAGTATTTAGTGCACCTTATCTAATAGTATTTATTACAATTAAGTCAATTTTGTTATATGTATAAATGTAAAATATTTTACACTATTAATAAATAATAAAAGAGGCATATTATTGTAATAGATAAGGTTTTCATTTTCAATAAAAACACTTTAATTATCTTTTAAACAAATGACACCATATACTTTGTTTATTTCTTTTTATTTGTCATTTTGGGAAAAAGTATTTATTTCATTTTACCTATCATTTTAAAAAATCAAAGAAATATAAGTGGAATTAATAATCATATTTTAAATATTTCAATAAAAATATATTTTAGTCAAATACAATTTGTCTTTCTTGTAAGAAAAATATTATATAGCAAGAATTTTTTTATTAGAATTTTTAACATAATGATTTAACATACTTATTGACTCTTGAATAAGTAAGTGATTCATACTATTTTATTCAATCCAACAATCCTTCTTAATTCTAATAAAATTTTGTCAAAAATTTTAATTATTTTTTCTGATTGTATAGTATTTCTCTTCTTATAAATAATGTTATTTAATAATTTTTTAATTTATATAAAGAGACCTTAAATGTCAGATAAAAAGAAAAGAAGAGAGTAATTCGTTAAATAAACCACAACTATTATTGCATGAGACAAATTTTACAAATTTATTAATTTTAAATTTAAGTCTAATTTTGATCAATTATAAAATTTCAACTCTACCATCTAATTATGTATTATCATATTATTATAATAATTTAAGTATAATAATAATTATTTAAAAAGTAAAACTTCATTAAATATATAATAAAATATAATTAAATTATAGTATAAAAAATAATTTAATTAATTGAATTTTTAGGGATACTATTTTTCAAATATATGCTTATATGGAATGCAGAAGCAATCAACAAGAATTAAAAAACACGTTACGGTTTATTAAAAAATAAAAGTTACGGTGCAACGAAAATAAAAAAAATAAAAAAGCACGTAACAGTTTTGCCAGAAAGTCACATTTGTTGTTTGCTGGGAATAATAAGAAACAGTAGAGGTGTTTGACTGATGTTGCTTTGCTTGGACAGTTGACAGATGTCGCCTAACCGTTTTCTTCAACAGTAGTAGTAATACTTTATCTGTTTTCGATTGGAGTTTAATTTTAATTTATTTTTAATATACAAATTTTATATAATTATTTAATAATATATTATTAAATTATTAAAAAAATTATTAAAATAATAATTACTTTAAAAATTTTAAATTTTTAATGATACAATAATATATAATTAAAAAATAATATAAAAAAAAATTTACATTGTTAATAGAATAAAAATTAAATTATTTATATTTTATTTTAATTTATAAAATAAAAATTTATTTTATCCATTATTTTAAAAAATTAATGAGATATTAATTTTTTCATTTTATCCTTTTATTAATTAAATGAAAATACAATAAATGAAGTAATATTTATATTCTGAATATTTTAATAAAAAACATATTCAAATTCAGTTTTTTTTTGTATAGTTAAAATATTTAATGATTTTTTTATTCTTTATACAACTATTTTATATGACAGATAGAAAGAAACAAATTGAGTATATCTATTTATAAATGAATATTTAGAATCCCATTTGACAAAATATTTTATTTGAATATTTGCTATAGAAATTCAAATTTTTTTAATATTTTGATTGAATTATCCATTTAGTTTAAATTTTAGTGTAATAACTTTTAAAAAAAATTAATGTTAAAAGAATTGATATCAAAAGAATTGACTTTAGTTTATAAATAATATTTTAAAAATTAGTTTAGAAGAATTATTTTGGTTTGGATAATATAAAATAAAATCACTTTTAAAGATAAAATTATCAATAAAGATATAATATAATTTTAAAAAAAGATAATCATTGATTACAGGCAAAAGTGATTAAGGCTAGTAGGCTAATTTTGATTTTAGCTTTAGATAAAAATAACAACAAAAAGCTAAATCTTGCTCCCTTCAAAATCATTTCTCTACACATCAAAGAGACATTCTATCTAATTGTTAATGTAACCAAACAAATCGCAAAGTTTGGCTTAGATGCTATGAAAGTTTTCTCTTTCTTTTAACTACTTGAATTTAAACTTAGGCCAATATTTAAAAAAATTTAATTTTTATAAATGCACCAAACTAATATAAGATGTTTGCTCTTAAGGTCTTATGAAAAAAACTTAATTTCAATTGACATGAAAATTAATTTAAAAATATCTTTATTGTACAACAGAAAAAAATTCTTATAATATTGTAACCAGAACAAGTCTTAATTACTAGATTGATAAGTTGACATCGCTCACTTACTTTGATTTTGAAATTCTCTTTATTAATATTTTTAATAAAAATAATAATAAAAATATGTTACTCTAAAATTACTTGTTCCGACATCAATAATATGTTTTTTGTTTATGTGTATATATAACACGTCTTATAAGATAAGATTTTTAGTAATTAAACTGTAATTTTTATATTTAAAAATATAATTTATTTTTATTATATTAATATATTGTGAGTTCATCAGTTACATGTTTAAAATCTCAAAAGGAGTGGCAAAATTCCAATAAAAAAAATTACCTCTAATGATTCAATATTTCAATTGTTTTTTCTTTTTTATTTGCGTGGATGGTTCCTGGAATAGACATAAAAGCAAGTTTTTTTGGTCGACAAAAACAAAAGAAAAGGCAATTAATCAGTATTATTGCATATTTATTGGGCTCAGTATAAAATTGCCAGTCCAGCCCAAGTTGACTCATGATGGATCAAGCAAAATTGAACAACCCTGGGTTAAATGAGCTGACATATTGAGGCTCGACTCAATCTTCAAGGGTTAAAAGAGCTGAACAAGGAATTTGATTTTTTTTAAAGTGAGAGTGTTAATTTATAAGATAAAGTGAGAATTATAATTATTGATGAAAAAATTAATAATTAAAATTATAATAAAATATATTTATTTATATAATAAATTATAAAATTATTAAAATTTATTTTTTAAATTTTTTTGTTAATATTTAATATTTCATACTTTACTTTTTAAAGTGAATTTTTTATTTTATAAATCAAATTCTTAAATGAGTTAACCTGCTCAACTCACCTAATATTAAAAATATTTTTAAAATTGCTTTCATGTCAAAAAAATTTTAAAATTTTAAATTTTAAATTTTAAATTCAACAAAAATGTTTTTAAAATTAAAAAAAAGTAAAGTTAAAGAAAAATAGAAAAAAGAGCCGTTTGGGATTAATGGTTTTGAAGGGTGGATGAGCTAATTAACAAGCCAGCCCTTTCATCTCATGGGAACATAAATGAACCGAATAAATTTAAATGAGGAGTTAAACCGGTCTAAAAATGCAAATTCTAACCTTTTGAACCAGGGTTTATACTGAACTAACCCATTTTGACAATCCTAATAGCAAGAAAAACAAGAAAATCATCATCGTATCCGCCTCTAGTAATTGCCTCTTGTTCAAAACGACAAAACTCTTCACTGTTTATTTGTAATACTTATACTGCTACTTTTAATTTATTCTTTTCACCTATTTTCTTATTTCCCATTTCACTATCTTCCTTAAAATATTAATATAAAAATATTATATATTGTTTTTGGACATTAGAATTATTTTTTGATGTGAAATAGGAATATCTTCATAGGGTTCGACTCATTTGAATTGTTTTATAAGCCTAATCTCTTTGAATCAAGAGTAATAATGATATAACTTTTCTTATGAGATGTGACTCTCAGGATAAACATTAGAACTATTGAAGATTATTAAGAGAGATGTTAGTATTAACTATTTTTTTTACATTTTCCTTTTTTAAAAATTATAGAATTAATAATTAAAATGTGTTTGATGAAATAATTAATTTGTTTTTTTAATTTGAAATTTTAAAAAATGGAAACTTTTTAAGTAAATTATGGTTTTGACAAACGTAATTACACTATCAGATTGTTCAAAATATCCCTAGTTTATTACTTGATTTTATAGCAAATAGCTGTAAATATGGAAGGTGAAAAAAGGACAAAAAGGATGAGGGGGTAATGAATGAATTTAATGCTGTTAGGGTCGAAATAAGTCAAGGGTTTCACCTCCACAACATAGCAGTACTTTAAATCCCTAAATTCTAACCGACAATTGTTGTTAGGCTAAAAATGAGACAATGTTTACTAAAGTGTTCAAAACAACTACTTTGATGTTTGAAAATTGGGTTCTCCATATTAAATGTTCAAATTTTATTAAAGCTAAGTTGAATGGATTTTTTTTTTAAAAAAAAGAGATATGTTATCTCTTATTTTGTAACTTTCAATAAGAAAAAAAAACTGAAATTGACTTTTACAAATTGATGCGCACTTTAAAAATGAAAAAGATATTTTAAAAAAAATACTATTAGAACAGAATCTCATTAAAATTTGTCCCTGTAAGGGTACATATTTTCAATAATCAATTAATGAGGCTTCATGGCCATCATAAACAAACAAGAACTGATGAGTCTGATACAGACACACAGTATGTTACCCAAACAGTCGTTGTTGGTTGTTAGATGGATCAATTCATTGGGTTTCAAACACTCCGGTGAGTTGAATTTGAAATTCGTAGCCACAATTAATTTCCTATTGCGTCCCTGAAAATGGAAATTCAAAGTAACTTCTATTAAAGGCCAGCATTTATTTAAAAAAGTTCTCTTTTTTTTTAAACAAATTCTCTGAATTACTTTAAACAGTATTGTTATATTATTCATTTTTTTAGATGTTGATATATTTGACAAGTTGTTAAACATTGAAGAATTGTTAGATTTTATAATAAATGTTTACGAGTTCACCGATTATAATCATTAACCAATAAATCTTTCACAACTTTAAAAAATACTAATGCTCAAGAAAAATAAAACAGAAGTACCAAATTAACTTCCATTAAAAATAAAACACCGATGGAAAAGGAGTCCTGTGCTAGAGCGTTCCATTGCATTTACTCCTGTGAGGACTCTCATGCAAAATCTGTTAAGAAAATTTGCGGTGAATCAGAAGGGCATGTGCTCGCCGAATAGGATGCATAATATTTTAGTCCAGTTCCTTAATTGGCGTGCCTGGATCGCCTATAAATAGTGCTGATCCCAGAGATCGTGTTACGCCACTGCTTCTCAACATAACCTTCATATTCAAACAGGAAAACACAGAAATGGCATCCTCCAAACCTCTGTTACTCCTTTTTGCCCTCTTTGCTCTTGTTCTTATGGTCACATCTGAGGTCTCAGCTTTGAATGAGCACACAAGTAAGTTACACAATATTTGGTTTGGGTTTTTAATGTTAAAAAGTCAGGTTGACAAACAAAATTGCAGTAGAACTAAATAGCCAAGAGGGTAATATTTTTGACTATTTTAGTTAGATTATGATTTATGAGTAAGTATAATTTTCTCTTGTTCATAATGTACGTGGTGATTTTGGTAGTGGAAGATGCTAAAGAAAGCAATGGTTTGGAGGATGGTAAGGGCGGTGGCCCAAGATATGGAGGTCCTGGGGGTGGCTATGGTGGTCACTACCCTCCAAGAGGTTGCAGATATGGCTGTTGCCGTGGATACCGCTATGGACCAGGCTGCAGGAGGTGTTGCTCACACGCTCATGAGGCTCCTGATGCTGCATTTGAGGATGATAACCACGAATAGATATGTACGATATCAATATGACATCTTGTTGTAAGAAAATAATATAGCATGCTGGTACTTGTACAGCGTGCTGTTTGTGTTAGGCCATAATTAATAAGGCAGCCACGAGCTTCCCTTAGATAGTTAGATGTGTATCCTTATGTCCATTATGCATGTATACGTAACGTGTCGAGTGTCGAGTGTCGACCTTAGCTTGTTGACATGAGTTACTTTGAACTTGTATGATCCCTTTCATTTCCACCAGGAAGGAAGGTGTAATATTCAAGTTTTTTTTTTAAAAAAAAATTCGATACTTTTAATAAATTATTAAATATTTATTGATTGATAATTTTCACAATAAATATTTTAAATTTATAAAATATAATCAATAACAGCATAAAAAAATTATATTCAATAACAAACTATTTCACAACACATTAAAATACTAGTACCACAATAAAGGGTATAGATATTAAAGTAATCTCCTCATAAAAGAGAGTTATTATGTGTGGTGAAGATTATAATATATGTGCGTGTGTGTGGCATTTCAAACGAAGATCGGGATATGAATCTAAATAACTTTGTTTTCAAAATGTTCATCACAAATATAAATATCAATGAAACATATTATGATTTAATTTTAATTCATTATGAGTTGTATATATTATCATTTAATCATATGATATCATATCATTAAAAATATTTGACTTGTTAAATAATTATTAATATAGTTAAACTTTTTTTACAATGGCATTGAATGAAAATTAAAATAAACATATTAATCATATTTTTGAAGTAATGAACCGACAAATCTTCTCACAGTCCAAATTCTTTGCAAAACTTTCCACTCAGTTCTTTCGTCAAAATCTAATGGCTCTAACAGAAAGCAAAATAGTTGTCCCCTGAAAGCGAAAAAAAATCTCAAATTTTTCTGCATGTTTGACTAGTTGTGGTTCGAAGTGATTTCCGGCAAGAGACTACAAGGGTATGCTTTTGTTTTTTTTGTACAGCTCAGGGCACGAAAAATAAAACTGAAAGTGAAACACTGAAATTCGCCATTTATATTAAAGTTAGGGAAACAAAAAAAAAATTAATTTGGTACAACAATAGTAGGAATCTATCTATTATATATATATAAAAAATAAGTGATTTGATTTTATCATGTGTTATTTTGACCATGTTATCTGGTATTTTTATTTTGATATTTAACTCTAATAAATAATGCTTATGTGAGTATGAATTTTGAATGTTATAATGTATTTATCGTGGTAGTTGATAGATCATAATTTTAAATTTTAAAAAGAGAAAATTTATAAATAAAATATTTTAGAATTCTTTCTTTCTTCTTTTTTTATTATTTTATTTTTTATTTAATAATATTTTCTCTCACCTTTTAATTTTTTATGAATTAAATTTAAAATATATTATTATTATTATTATTATTATTATTATTATATATAAAAGAAAATAAGTGATTTGACTCTGCCATGTTTCATTTTAACCATATCATTTGGCATTTTTATTTTCACATTTGACTCTAATAAATAATACTTACATGGGATGTGGATCTTGAATATTGTAATGCATTTATTATAACAATTGATAGATCATGATTTTAAATTCTAAAAAAAAAAAATTCTTGAATCAAATATTTTAGAATTCTTCATTTTTTTTAATTATTATTTTATTTCTTCTTTTTATTTGATAATTTTTCTCTCACTTTTAATTTTTTATGAATTAAATTTAAAATTTCAATTCTTTTTTTACCTGTTTGAATTAATCAATAATTATTATTAAAATTTTTTAAATAAAAAATATTAAATATCACAAATACTAACGAATATTAAAATAAGCTTAAAATAAACAATAAATATACCATTTTAAATTATGTAAAATTAAAAAGGATAATGATTTATTCAATATTTTTTTAAAATTATTATAAGTAATTTTTTTAATTAAATTTTATATTATAATTTTTAAATATTATAATATTATGTTTTAATTTTATTTTCTTTTTTTAAATTTTCTTGTGCATCGCACGTGAATGTTACACTAGCAACTGATATAATGACATCGCCAGTAGCCACCGTCATTATACTTTGATTGCAATCTTAGAAAGCATAAATTAAACTTTGTGAACAGAAGCCAACAAAAAAGGAAGGCAAACAGTTATGCAAAGTTTATTCAATATAATCTCGCCAATTAATAGTGTACACACTATAAGAAGCCCATATATTCATGATCAAACTTTTTCTAAGATTTCAACCCCCCACTTCGGTAATCTGGTGCTGTAAAATATCTCAAGGGCGTTTAATTTTGAGTGCCGGATGAAACATATTTATTCTCCCTAAGCAACCAAAACGAATCACCCCAGCATATCCTTTTCTTAACCTCTCAGCGTTCTGTCACCGAAAGTGTGAGACAGACGCCATGGGCATTAGTGCAGTGAAATAGAACAGTTGTAAAACAATCTGTGGGTCTTCTTGTTTTTGACTGCCATCGCTTTTGTGCCCCCAGGTTCCACAAATTTGTTTAACCTCTCGTTCTCACGAGTTTGCCCACACTTTTCTCCCATGTGACTTTGGGTCCTCTTGACACTTTTGGCTTCCAGCAAAAGCTCTATTATAGCGTTCGCCAATTGTTTTTCATTAAGCCCACTGACTTGGAACTTGGAAGGTGAGGAGTGCGCCTCACGCCTTGAAGTTTCTTCCAAAATAGGAACCCATCCCAACCAGATTTTGTCAACCATTGCAGTAATACAATGCGTGAAGTGGAAAGATCAGAAAGTGATGATGTGATTACAGCTGAACCCTGCCCAACTATATGCGTAGTGTCAGTGCTACAACCCTATGTGCCTTGCGTAGTGTCAGTGTAACAATTAATGCATTTTAAATTATATACAACTAGCGAATACACCTTTGATTAAGTGGGTTAATTAATCAACATTTTTCTGTCAAATTCGCTTGCAGCTACCTGACCTATGCTATGTGATTATGTATGCTTGTAACTGTAACGTCGTTTAAGTAATATTTTTAATGTGGGAGGATATGTGCCCTGTTTTAAGGTTATGGAGTATATATAAAATCTGATAACTAATTATTTCTTGATTTGCTTCGTTTAGGACATAAGGTGCATGTGATGTTAGTTGTTCATATTGACTTCTACATAAATATTTCAATAATCTGTCGTGTGGCAAAAGAAACAAAACCATTTACTTGACTTAAAAAAAGGCCACAAACCCAAGAATCACGAGGCAAAAGGAAACGGCATAAAAAGTAGGTAGGTTTGTTTTAGAATTTCAAAGTCTACGACAAAAGCCGAGCAACGGTCACAACACAAAACGCGAGAACTCGAGAAAAGCACTTCTTAAACGACGCGAGAACGACGGTTCGCTTTAACAATCGTATTGTAACCAGCTCCTGCCTCTTCCTCCTATATATACCAGTGAGTTGAACCATCCCAAACCATTCATCAAACACACAAATAAAAATCCCATAACTCCCTTCCCATCAGTTTACCGCAAGTGAGCGAGAAACATGAGCGTGGAAATACTAGACGGTGCCACCATTGTCAGCTTTGTGGAAGATGAGGACGCCTTCAATGTGTCCGTAAGCGATCTTTTTGCACAACTCGACACGGACAAGGATGGTCTTCTCTCCTACGCTGAGATGTTGAAGGAGTTGCAGAGCCTAAGGGTGTTCGAGACCCACTTTGGCATCGATGTGAAGCGTGACCCTGATGAGCTTGCTCGTGTTTACGAGTCTCTGTTCGTGCAATACGACCACGACCTGAACGGGGGAGTTGATCTCCAAGAATTCAAGGAGGAAACCAAGCAGATAATGCTTGCCATGGCGAATGGAATGGGCTCTGTCCCGGTTCAGATGGCCCTTGAAGAAGACAGCCTCCTTATGAAGGCTGTTCAACGGGAGTGCTCCACTAGAGTTGGTGCTTGATTAATTAAATATGTTTTATCATCCTTACTTATATATTGGGCGGGGATTTCGCATCCACAGCAATAGCTGGTGGGGTGATATTTATCGCATGTGTGTTGTTCTTGTATTATCACTTATCATTGGTTTTGCTTGAGTTTTGATTGCTTTTTATATATCTTGTTCTTATTAATTACATAAACGCTTCTTATTGATGAGAAATCAAAATCCCCTGCAAAACTCATTTATTCACAGTTATGTTATCACGTTATTGTCATTCATGTGTATAGATAGTTGAAGTCCTAAAATAATAGGATTTTATGTTTTGTGCGTGTGAGAAAAGCACAAATTACTGGTGTGTATAACTGGCAGGCCTCTATATAAGTAATGGAAGTTTCTACTTAATAAAAGAAATAAATTTATATCCTCTTTACGGATTTTTTTAATAACCAAACGAAAGAAAATATTAAATGTATTTTAAATTTTGAACATTACAAATATTTTTACTTTTTATCTAATATATTTTTTCTTGTAACACAAGACTATTATCTTTATAAAAAAATAAAGGAGGATTCAAAGCGGGAACCAGATTATGTGTAAGAAGTTATGTAGCACAGAAGTATGAGGATTTAATTTTTCACGGTGGCCCAGTTTCATTATCGCAACAGATGCCTGAGTTTCCCGCAAGTGATAGTACTCAGGTTCGATTTCGCCTCCCACATTTGCAGATATCCGATATAACTAAAAGAAGGTTTTTCAAGACGAACCAGTTGAAACTTGAAACCAGAGATTTATACATATGTACATATGAGAATCTTGGAAGATATTTCTATTTTACTTATTCTACTTGAAATATTCCATTATCTCGAGTTATATGGGATGGAAATATTATACGATGACAAAGGGAAAGCACAGAAGCGTCCCCATTATTATAACCTTTTCTTTATTTTGCTTTATACTTGGCTAATAGCTAACCACTCACGTTTTGGACGGTAAATTTTATCATTTGATTTTATTTGTAAATTAAATATTTTGTTTAAAAAATTATAAAATAAAAATTAATATAATTTAAAATTTTAATGAATTTTATTTAAATTAGTTTAAATTTTTTTAAAAAAAATAAAAAAAATAAATAAATTTTATATAAATTTATTATTCTATCTTAATAAAAATAGAATAATCATATTTTTATAAAAGTAAAAATATATATTTTTAAAATAAAAATAATTTAATTTTTTTAATATATTCTAAACTTAAAATTTAATTTTTAAATTAATTCAAATTATAATTTTTATAATAAATTTTAAATATAAAAATTAACTCTCAATCCAATTTAATTTAATTCAACTCACATCAATTTAATTCAATTATAATTTTAAAAATTTCAAACCCATTCATTCACTTCTATGCAGACAAAAGCATTGTATATACGTTTGTTAGAATAACTCGAGCAGCACACATTTAACTTTGGGAAGATGCGCTGCCTTAGCTGTGAGGTTTAGCCTCAGTATCCGCATTAACAGCTTCCGCAGAGTAAGAGCAGCACTTTATGCAGCCTCCTCCATATTGTCCACCGCAACAACCATAGCGGCAATAGCCCCCTCCGTGTCCACCGCGGCTACCGCCATGACCACCGCGATCTGGGTAGGCAGTGGCACCGCCATGACCACCGTAACCAGGATATCCTCCAGGGTACCCTCCATATTCGCCATATTTGGCATCATGTACCCCATTTTTCTCAGCGGATACCTCAGCTGTAACTGCAAGTCGAAAAATGTGTGACAGACAAATAAATTTCTAGTTGTAAAGGCAAATATACCCTTTACCTGTGATGTTATAAAAAAAAAAAATTCTATATTCAAGGAATAGAATGCTGAGCCCCCAACTCACCATCTTTTTTCGTCAGAGGAAGATTTGGCCAAGTGCCTAGCTGCTACCTCCGAGGAGATAAGGAGACCGAGGGCCAAAAAAGCTAGGAAGAGAAAGGCGACCTTGAAACCCATATATATGAATCAGAAACTTGTTAACCAAAGAAGAGGGCAATGTATATGTAATGTACTCTACACATCATATATATAATCCCTTGCGAGGGCGATGGGAAGAGACTGGAATTGTATTAATTGGTCGTTAGAGGAGCGCAGTGGGTTTTTTGATTTGCTTTATTGTACGTACGCGTCATATGCATCATATCAACCCGATCTAGAATTCAATTTCCCTGGTTCTTTTGTCTGTTTTGGGTGATAAGATCAGTACTGCTTCTTAATTACACACCACTTCAAGTGTGTGCAGGGTGATAGTTTTATTAAGAATAATTTTGTATTTTCTTAATTTATCTTTTTAATAATTTTTTTAATTATTAAATAAAGTAAGTATTAAATATTTTTTATATTTTAAAAATATTAAATATTTTATTTTTTTATTTAATACTTATCTTATTATTAGTGTTATGTATAGCTACAATATAAGCTCAAATTAAAAAAAAAATACTAACACAGTGAAAAAATATGAATGAAATCAAAGTAAATGGGTCACAGTCGCAGACTCGCAGTTATAAAAGGATGAAATGCGATGAAGTTCAAACTGCAATGTCAGCTTTTCTATCTGACAGCCAAAACTGGAATTAATTACGTATTACTGAATTAGTCAATCAAGCAAAAATTTCCTATATCATCAAAATACAAATCCATATACATATGTAAAATTGTTTTGAAAAGTAATTAATTAATAATGTTATTAAAAATTATTTTTAAAAATAAATAATATTTTTAAATACATATAAATTTTTAGCAGAAAATAATAAAATAATTAAATTAAAAAGAAATTAAATTATATATATATATAAATAAAATTATCTTAAAAAGTAATTAATTAATACTGTTATTAAATGCCATTATTTTTAAAAGTAATAATATTCTTAAATATATATAAATTTTTAAAAGAAAATAATAAAATAATTAAATTGAAAAAGAAATTAAAATCTATATACATATACAAAATTGCTTTAAGAAGTTCTTAATAGTGTTATTAAATGCTATAATTTCTTAAAAAAATAATATTCTTAAATACATATAATTTTTTAAAAAGAAATAATAAAATATTCAAATTAAAAAAGAAATTAAAATTAAGATATAAATTTTGATAAGGTAAAAATGTTTAATCAATGGTGATATCATATAGAAAAAAATTAAGCTGTAATTGTTAATCTATATCTATATACATATATAAAATTGTCTTGAGAAGTAATTAATTAATAGTATTATTAAATAATATTTTTAAAAATAATAATATTCTTAAATACATATAATTTTTTTAAAAAAATAATAAAATATTCAGATTGAAAAAGAAATTAAAATCTATATTCTATATTACATATGTAAAATCACCGTGAGAAGTAATTAATAGTATTATTAAATGTTATTTATAAAAACAATAATATTCTTAAATACGTATAAATTTTTAAAATAAAATAATAAAATAGTCAAATTGAAAAAGAAAAATAAATTAAGATATTAATTTTGATAAGATAAAAATGTTTAACGAATGGTAATAGCATATAAAAAAAATTAGGTTGTAATTGTTAATGAAATAGTAAAATTAAAAAAGAAAAAATAATTATTCAAATAATGGTTATATCATATAAAAAAAATATTAGGAATTAAGTGTTAATGAAATAGTAAAACTAAAAAGAAAACAACTATTCAAGTAATGGTTATACCATATAAAAAAAAGAAGAAGTAAGTGTTAATGAAATAGTGAAATTAAAAAAAGAAACAATATTAGGATATAAATGTTAATAAGAAAAATTATTTAAGTAATTGTGACATCATATAAAAAAAATATTACAATGTAAGTGATATGACTCAAACTCATAAAGATATCTCATCCCAATATACTACCCTATAGGATAGGAGGGTTTCATAACTTAAGTGTTATCTTATATTTTGATAACTATCTAATGTGGAATATATGAATACATGCATATTCCTTTGAAAGCTAACGTCCTTAACAAAAAAACAAGATAACATTTCTAAAACTATAATTATATATACATAAATTATTTTTAATATACATATAACATTTTAAAAGAAAATAATAAAATAGTCAAATTAAAAAATTTTGATATTAAGATATAGATTTTGATAAAATAAAAATTATTTAACTAATAATAATAATATATAAAAAAATATTAGAGTACAAATATTAATGAAATAATAAAATTAAAGAAGAAAAAATTATTTAAGTAACGATGATATTGTATAGATATTAAGAAATAAATGTTAAAGACTAACCTATTAGGTATAAAGATTTTTTAACTTATATATCATATAATATTTATATAACTACTTAACATGAAATATATGATTGCATACTTTTAAGAACTTACGTCCTTCGTATAAAAAGATAATATTTTAAAAACTTTAGTTATAAATACATAAATTATTTTTAATAAAAATAATATATATAAAACATGAAATAACCTGTGCAATGCACAAGTCAGCAAATAACTAGTTAAGCAGCATTCTAGACTTAACTCAAATGATTTGTTGTAAAATATAAAACATTAATTAGAAAGAGATTATGAGGATTGCAGTAACCGATAACTTTCAATATACTAAATAGCTACTAGCATTAGGCAACTTTGGATCTTGGATAAACTTAAAAGGTCACATTGGGTTGCTTGAATAGCTTTATATAGATTAAGAATGATTTGGTGACCAAAAAAAAAAAAAAGAAGACTAAGAATGATTTGAATGCAATATTCATGGATTTAATTTTAATCCATAGGTAATATAAATTTTTTTGACATTGTTATTTAAACACATATGAATATATTATTAAAAATATTTGACTTTTTAAGTAACTCTTATTATAATCAAACTTATTTAATAAATATAAGATTGGTCGATAGTAAAATTTTTTTTACATTAATAATAAATTAAAATTAAACTTAATATTTTTTCAGTTTTATTTAAAATTGTTAAAAATAGAATGGTAATTCAAATTGGTATGTTAGAATTGATTAAAGAATGGAATCAAATATTACAAGAATATACTTATGATACTAAATAAATGATATCTGGCACCATAGTAAGCATTGGCAATGATGGTGGTAGAATAAAACTATTCACAAAGGCAATCAGGGGCGCCATTGGGGAGACATGGGTGTTGATCGTGGAGCTGTTGGTGTCAATGAGTAGCTGCAGATAATCAGAGGATGTTATAACAATTTTAATGCCATGGATAAATTTTTATAATTGATTATGAATAATTAAAATTTCGTTTTAGATGACAAGTTACAGAAATATATATTTTTTTGAATATGTATAGAATTTGATGCGTGCATGAACCTGCACCAAAATTGAACAACAACTAATGGATGTCAGGATAGAAAATAGAATTGAACCAGAAACTTGCATTTGTCATAATTTCAAGACCGACATCGATACTGCAAACTTACCGGCGATTGTACGTTTAAAGTCAGATCAGAAGCAATTAACATAAAAATTTATTACGGTTCTCAAATATTTTCTATTAAAAAAATACTAATTCTCCTGTAAATTAGTTTAATAATATTCTTATAAATTTAAAAAATGTTAAATAATTTCAAATTCTTAAAATATTAATTAATATTTTAATTAAATAACATTTTTTAGAGTAATTAAAAAATTTAAGCTAATTTTTAAGAGAATTTATTATTTTTTATGCTGTTATTTTTTAATAACTATCATATATTTATTAAATGTTAATTTTTATAATAAATATTTAAAATCAACTAGATGTAACAACAACTAATAAATATGTAATAATTTATAAAAATAGCAGCATCTGAAAAAAAAAATTATTGGAGTAATCCCAAGAACATAACAGGAAAACAAATTTAATCAATTAAACTAAATATGTAATAATTAAATAACATTGGGTGGTTGCAAATTAATTGGTTGTTTATGCGTTTTACTAAATATTTTTAAATTAAATTAAACAATTTTTTATTTGGGTTTAATATTTCAATCAGTTGGAAGCGAGAGTGGGAATCGAAACACACTGTGAACAGTGAGAAAATCAGTGGGTGACCTTGTTTTTTTTGACTGCCAACGTTTTTGCAGTTTGGTCCAGAATTTTCTCCAAGTCTCCAAATCCTTGGGGTTTGACTTTCAAACTCCAACAACACCTACCACTACTTTCGGCATTGATTTTCAGATCTAGAAGTTACTACCGAGACAGGAAACCCCCTTCTTCTTTATAATTATTTTAAAAATTAAATCTTTATTTTACGTTTAAAATTTAATCATTGTAATTGCTATTGAGAAACAATAATTAATTACTTTATTTATGTATAATAAAAACATCAACTTCTATTGATTTTAATTACAAACAAAAATTACTTTACGTATGAAAAAGAATATCTATTTATGTATGTTTTTTGCATTAACCTGAATATTGATGTTTGAAAAAATTATATTTAAATAATTTAAAAAATATGTCTTTTTTAAAAATAAATATATCAAATTTCTTTTCGTTCCAAAAAAATGAAATTTCTTTTAATATATGTCTAGTTCCCGTTATTTAAGACACACGTTAGTAGGGATATTCGCAGTTTGATTTGATTTAATTTTAAAAAAAATTATCTAAACTAAACTAATTAATTTCTTATATTAGAAATTGACTGACTTTGTTATAATTAAAAAATTGAATCAAATCAAATTATTCTTAATTGATGTGATTTGATTTAGTTTAATTAGTTTTTGAACAAGTATTTTTTTTAAAAAAAGTCATATTTAATTGATTTTTTTCACTTAATTAATAATAAATTAATATATAAATATTAATAAAAATATAATTTAATAGAAATTAACAACAAATTAATTTAAATATTTTTATAAAAATAATAATAAGTTAAAACATACTCATCTATAAAAATATAATTATAAAAATATATATGTATAATTATATAAGTTTAGTTTGATTTGATTTAGTTTGATTTTATATATAAATAAAAATAAAAAATTGAACAAAATTAATTGATTAATATAAAAAATAATCAAACAACATTAATTAATTTTATTCTAATTTAATTTTTTTATTTAAATCAGTTTAATTTGATTATAAATGCTCCTGCACGTTAGTAGGAAAAAAGGGCAATATTCCTATATTGACAAAGCAAATGGGAACCATTAAAGTCAACTAGTGAGACAGTGGGTCAGTCGGTTTGTCTTGGAATTCAGAAACTACGTACGAGAGCTGAACGAGGGTCGCAAAACAGGACTATTTGAAACTTGGAAACAACATTTTAAGTATCAATGCCAATGCAATTGACTACCTCGTCCTATTCCTATTCCTATATATACGTGAGAACCATCCCAGCCTCATTCATCAAACACTGCTCACCAATAACAATTCATATTCCTTTGTTCCCTTTCCATTAGTTCTTTGATTAACCCTCTGGTTTGTGAGAAACATGAGCGTAGAGATACTAGACAGTGCCACCATTGTCAACTTTGTGGAAGACGAGGAAGCCTTCAATGTTTTCTGTAAGGGATCTGTTTTGCTCGCCTTGACACACAGACAAGGATGGTCTTCTTTCCTACGCTGAGATGTTGTGAAGGAGTTGCAGAGCCTGAGGGTGTTCGAGGCTCACTTTGGCATCGATGTGAAGCGTGACCCTGATGAGCTTGCTCGTGTTTACGAGTCTCTGTTCGTGCAATTCGACCATGACCTGAATGGGAGAGTTGATCTCCAAGAATTCAAGGAGGAAACCAAGCACATGATGCTGGCCATGGCTAACGGAATGGGCTTTCTCCCGCTTCAGATGGCCCTGGAAGAAGACAGTCTCCTACTGGAGGCTGTTCGACGAGAATCCACCAAAGTTGCCGCTTTTATCTCTTGAGAAATTTACACTTCCTCTGCATCTCCACACAAACCAATTAAATGCTCTTGGTGTAACTCTTTTTGTCTTTCTTTTTTCTTTTTTGTCAACTTTCTCTCTCTCTTTTTTCTATTATGATTTGTGTGTCGGAGAAGCATTTGACGTAATTAGCAAATTAAAAGTTTACTTTTCATTTCTTAATTTTATTAAAAGTTTCAGTCTCGCATCTTGCTTCCTTGCTGTGTTTTTTCAGAAACGTTTCCGATTTTCAGAGAAGTTTCGGTATTTCAGAAACGTTTTGTTTCTTTTCGAAGGTTTTTGGAAAAAAAAAAAAGTAGGTTTCGCTTTCAGATATCAGAATTTTTTGTTTCTTTTCAACGAAACGTTTCTTTTTCATTATTTCAGAAACGTTTCTATGTTTTTCGTTTTTCATGAACATTATTACATGTTCTTCGGCGTTTCTTCCTTCAGTTGCTGCTTTTTATTCAAATTTGAAGGTATTTAACTCATTTTAAAGAAATCAACCACTTTAATTATATCTCAGTGCAGAGATTTGTCTCTATCTTTGGTTTCAGCATTTTCAAAACACTGTATTTTGGCATTTGATCTAAAAATGATGATATGAATTCCCAAACTAAAGCGATGGAAGTGATATGATGGTAATTGTTGAACTGCAGTTTTATAAGTACTGATCTTATTAAGAAATCTGATAAATATGTCTCTCCTTCGTTTCCGTAATTTTTTTTTTGACCTGCACGTGCACTAAGAGACTTTTTTTTTTTTCTTGTTTAAAGTGTTGAGCTTGAATTACTCAATGCATGTTTTGAAATAATTAATTAAAAAAAACTTTTTAAATTTTTTTTTAAAAAATTAATTATAAATTATTTTAAATATAAAATAATATGTCCAAATTCGCAGTTACTCCTATATTTCTTGAATACATTCCATTCACTTTATGATTTTATATTTTTCACGGACAGTTTTAAAACTGGTTAAACCAGATATTGCAGGACAAATGTTATGAATAAAGACATTGAATTTGAAACAAATAACATGCATTACATTTTCATATAAAATCATTAGGAAATTATCACAAGATAAGCTCTTACTCACTTCATCGACTAGCAAATAAAGCACCATAGACGCATCCAATTGAACACGTACTGAGTTGAAATATATACATATATACTGAAATAATAGAATTAATTAGCCTTCAAAGTTAAAAAAGAAACATAGATAGGCAGTGAGAAGTTTATAATATTGATAAAAAATTTAGCTATACTAATAGATATTTTCCAAAATATCAAAAGATGAAATACTAGTAAGAAAATGACAGAGTAATAGTTACAAAGCGATTCTACCAAAAGAGGTATGCTGGCTTCAAAGCATCTTTCCAAAGAACAATACTTTATAAGGATTATGTTAATCATAAAATTAGAATAAGGAACTGATAAAGAAAAAATAAGAAATATATGTATCATAATATTCAGCCAATAAAATACAAAATCCATTCGCTTAACCCAGGAACCAGAACTTACTGAAATCAGAAACCACTGTCGGCAAAATCGCATAACCAGAAATAATCAGAGTTCGTAGAAAATGAGACAACTTAAATCGAAAATCGCAGGCGGAATCCTCAAGCAAAAAAAAAAAAAGTGTTGGGTACCACCCTTCTGCTCCTCGAGCACAACACACATCTCTCTAAAGCTGAGCTTCCCCACAAACGAACCCATCACCATTGGGTAGCTGGCACCTTCTTGATTGCGGCCGCGTTTTGGGACACAAATGTCCATGCTTGCGGAACTCGGTTCTTGAGCAGAACACTCGGATACTGAACTTTGGCCTTTATAACAAGGCATCGTTGTCGTCAGCTAAATGCTTTCTGGATCTTGACTTGGGTTTGGTAAGAGAGAAAAATGGAGTTCGTGGTGAATTCGAAGGCGCTCGATTTGGATTCAAAATTTAAATGTGTAGAGATTAGAGAGAAGCACAACGGAGAGCTGCGTGGAAACCAAGAGAAGACCACTATTTTGGGAAGAAACTCAGCTGCTCTTTTCTGTTACGGAAGTGAATGCAAATTGGTGATAGAGACCATAAATGGCCAGAGATATGGCAGCGCTCCTTTCTCTCATTCCAACAATGTGTATAGATAGAATAGGAAATGAGAGCTGTGCAATTCGTAGTTTGCTTCAACTTGGAATCAGAGACACAGAGCGTGCTTCTATGATGACAGAGACAATTTCTTTTGTAATATGGCACGTTTTGTTTGGGAAGAATAAGAGAAAGTTATTTTCGTACAGAGAGAAAAATAAATTACATGAATAGATGGATGAGAGAACTGAAAGGAGAACAAAAAGGAAAGCAGGGAGAGACAGGTAGAAGACGCACGTACACGTGTAACTCTCTCGATGAAATACGTAGATCACTATGAGAGCCAGCATGGAAAAAAGAACATCGACTCGCAATAGATACCGGTGGATTACTAAATGAAAAAAAATATTTAAGATAATAAATATTTGAGTAAATTATTTTAATTTTTATTTATTTATTTATTTATTCAGAAAAAACACTTTTATTTACAAAACTTATACATATTTTTTTAAAAAAAATTATGTTAACGTGTCGTTAAAATATAAAAAAAATTTCTATAAATATTTAAGAAAATATGTAAAATTTTTTTAAAATATTTAAAGAATATGCATAAATTTTAAAAATAAAAAAATTGTAAAAAAATAAGTAAATAAAAAACTGAAATAATTTACTTTAAATACTTTTATCTTTCTTATTTAATAATTTTTTAATTATTATTAAAAAAATTATTAGAATATAAGATTATTCATAAAATACGTCTTTTGTTTTCTCCTAACATGAGACTATCATATTTATTTTTAAAAAAAAAAACAGAAGATTAAAACCCAGAATCAAATTTTGTGTTGGGAAAATAGTGTAAAAAGTTGTGTAGCACGAAAGTATGAGGATTTAATTTTTCACGGTGGCCCAGTTTCGATTATCACAACTGATACCTGAGTTCCCACCAAGTGATAGTGCTGAGGTTCGATTTCGCCTCCCACATTTGCAAGCATCCCAATATAACTAAAATAAGTTTTTCAAGATGAACTAGTTCAAACCAGAGATTCATACATAGACATATGAGAATCTTGCAAGATATTTCCATTCTACTTGAAATATTGCATTCTCTCGACTTATATGGGATGGAAATATTATACAATGACAAAGGGGAAGCATAGAAGCGTCCCCGTTATCACAAGCTTTTCTTTGTTTTGCTTTATTTGGCTAATAGCTAGCTACTCACACATTCACATAAGCTTTTATGTATACAAAAGCATTATATGTTTATTAGAACAACTTGAGCAGCATATACGTAACTTGGGAAGATGCGCTGCCTCAGCTGTGAGGTTTAGCCTCAGTATCCGCATCAACAGCTTCACCAGAGTAAGAGCAGCACCTTCTGCAGCCTCCTCCATATTGTCCACCGCAACAACCATAGCGGCAATAGCCCCCTCCATGTCCACCGTGATGACCTCCGTGGCCTGGGTAGCCACCGCCATGACCACCGTGACCTGGGTAGCCACCGCCATGACCACCGTGACCAGGATATCCTCCATTGTAGCCACCTCCAGGATACCCTCCATATTCGCCATGTTTGGCATCATCTACAGCATTTTTCTCAGCGGATACCGCAGCTGTAGCTGCAAGTCGAAAAATGTGTGTCAAACAAATAAAATTTCTAGTTGTAAAGGCAAATATACCCTTTACCTGTGATGTTAACCAAAAAAATTGCTATATTCAAGGAATAGAATGCTGAGCCCCCAACTCACCATCTTTTTCGTCAGAGGAAGACTTGGCCAAGTGCCTAGCTGCTACCTCCGAGGAGATGAGGAGACCAAGGGCCAAAAAAAGCTAGGAAGAGAAAGGCGACCTTGAAACCCATATATATGAATCCGAAACTTGTTAACCAAAGAAGATGGCAATGTACATGTAAATGGATGTATTCTATACGTAATATATGTAGTCCCTTGCGAGGACGATGGGAAGAGACTAGAACTGTATTAATTGGTCGTTGGAGGGGAGTAGGTTTTTTCATTTAATTCATTGTGCGGACGTGTCATGTGCATAATATCAACCTGATCTAGAATTCAATTTCCCTGGTTCTTTTGTCTGTTTTGCCCTTTGGGTGATAGGATCAGTACTGCTTCTTAATTACACACCACTCGAAGTGTGTGCAGGGTGATAGTTTTTTTATATATAGCTACAATATGAACTCAAATAAAAAAAACTAATACAGTGAAAAAAATATGAATGAAATCATAGTAACTGGGCTACGGAGGCAGTTAATAAAAGGATAAAAAGCTATGAAATTCAAACTGTAATGCTAGCTTTTCCTATCTGACAGCCATACTGGAGTTACGTATTAGTCAAACAGGCAAACTTTTCTTATATAATCAAAATACAAATTAAGCAGCATTCTAGACTTCACTCAAATGGTTAGCTGTAAAATGTTAAACATTAATTAGAAACACATTCTAAGGATTGCAGCAACTGATAACTTTCAGTATACTAAATAGCTACTAGCTTTAGGCAACTTGGGTCTTGGATAAACTTAAAAGGTCACATTAGGTTGATTGAATGGCTTTATATAGATTGAATAATGATTTTTCGAAACTTACGAATTTAATTTTTAATTTATTATAAGTATAATTTTTTTATATTATCATTTAATTACATATGAATACATCATTAAAAATATTTAATTTTTTAAATAATTATTATTATAATTAAATTCATTTAAAATTTTAATAATATATAATTAGTTAATAAAAAAAAATTTTACTTAACAGTGAATCAAATTTAAAGTTAATATTTTTTTTTATTATATTTAGAATTGTTAAGAATAGAATGATGACTCGAATTGGTATGTTAAAATTATTGTTAAAATTAGATTAGACTGAATGATTTGACTTGTTTAACTATGAACTATATACTAAAACAATTATGATTCAGTCTCATAATTAAATTTATGGTCAAATTAATTTGAATCAATCAAAATTAAACAAAACTATTTAAACTGACTGATTGAATCATTTAAACTAATTAATCATTAATTTTTTATTTTAAAAAACTCAAAACATTTTGTATTTTATTTTTTTATAAATTTTATATTATTTATATGTGAATTATTTTTATCATATTACCTTTATTCAATTAAATAGTTAAATCAATTAAATTTAAATTAAAAATCTTATTAGTTCGTTCGTTTGATTCAATTTTAAGATCATTGGTTAGAATTGATTAAAGAATGGAATCAAAATATTACAAGCTAATATACTTACGATACTAAATAAATAATATCTAACACCATAGTAAGTATTGGCAATGATGATGGTAGAATACCACTATTCAGTTTTCACACAGGCAATCAGGGGCGCCATTGGGGAGACATGGGTGTTCGACCGTGGAGCTGTTGGTGTCAACGAATAGTTGCAGATGATTAGAGGATGGTATAAAAATTTTAATATCAAGGATAAATCTTTATAATTAATTATGAATAATTAAAATTTCGTTTTCGATGACAAGTAGCATAAATATATAATTTTTTTGAATATGTATAGAATTTGATGCGTGCATGAACCTGCACCAAAATTGAACAATAACTCATGGATGTCAGGATCGAAAATAGAATTGAATGAGAAACTTGCATTTGTCACAATTTCAAGAGCGACATCGATACTTCAAACTTACAGGCGATTGTACGTTTAAAGTCAGAACGGAAGCAATTAACATAAAAATTTATTAATTGTATTATTTTTTATTAAATTATATTAATTATTTAAAAAAAAGTGTTAAATTTGTTTGAAATTTTTAAAATATTAAATATTTTATATTTTATTAAATAATTTTATTTTTAATTTTTTATTGTATGCCTTGAGCACAACATAACAAATCCCAATTACTAGTGCCTGTGGTTTTCAATACTGACAAACATGCATGTGGCCCAGATGATCTTATTGGTTGTTGGGATAATTTTATTGCATATACAGTTGTTAAAACGAAATAGTACAATACTAGATAAATATCACCCACGCAATAATACTCGTACGATTGAATTTATTTTTAAATTTATACAGAATCATCACAAATTTTAATAATTTTATAGATTAATTGTATTATTTTATTTAGAAAAAATTTCACTTAATATTCCTCATTATTAAAGATATAATTTAATTTTATTAATAATGTAAAAAATGTTACATTAATAATAATTTAAAATTAAACTCTAAATCAATTTTGAGCTCAAATTATAAGATATAATCATGTTATAAAAAAGAGAGACTATATCTGTTTTTGCATAAAATTGATGGACCCTTTTATAAGTAAACTATGGATCCTTTCGCCCCAAATTTTATGTCTTTTTCTCTTATAATAGGATAATTTTTCATTTTTAAAGAAAATAAGAGAATATAAATTCAAAATTATAAGGCTTTCGATAGAGTCTGATATTCAAATTTTTCCAGAAGGGAAATTGATGGCCATTGCTAGTAGCAAGCTTTAATTTAAAGCAGCATTAATGAAGCTTTAATTTCAAGATAAAGACATGCCTACATGGAAGCATGGAGTACGGAAGAAGAGTGAAGCGTCCCGTTCCATCAACACCTTGTGGCCCTGCCACGTGCTTGATAAGACTGCCACGTGTATAGACATAATATTTAATATATATCATTAACGAGATTGATTCATATTTTAATTTATTTTTAATTTTTTATTTAATATTTTACTTTTAAATAAATTTTTTTAAATATAATTTAAATAATTCTTATTATAACATCATATTGTTTTTTGTTTTTGTGGAGTTATTATCTCTTAAATTTTTGTATATACTGTCTTTTATTGTTTTCCTCTAAATAACTACAATAAAAATTAATTTATTTTTATTTATATTTTATGTTTATTTTTATTTAAAATTTATTAAAAAATATAAATAATTCATATATTATAATATTTTTGACTTTTATTATTTAAAAGTAAAAATATATTTTTTAAATACTTATTCAGTAAAAATATTATTTATCTTTAATCAATTATTATTAAAATTATATTATCTAAATTATAAAAATAAATTAAAAATACATGTAATAAAAAATATTAACTATAAAAAATAAAAAAAATCTATAAATTTCACGGAAGTATAAACTAATTCAATTCTAGTAATCATTTTGTCTAGTTTTCCATTTTGTCAACCTTAGTGTAGAATAATTAATGGTGTTTTTCAATTACCTAATGCAGAGATGATAAAATATAAATAATTAAAACACAATCTTTTGTTTAGTATGCAAGAATTTTTTCTTCTCTTAACCCTTAGTGATGGACCATATGTGCGTGTCAAGCAAATCCTTTTCCCGCCTAACAAAGAACAAGATTTTTAGGTGCTTAAGAAGCGTAAGAGAATTCTCTTACTTTGTATTATGTAATGAAAAATTTTTTTTATATAGTTCTGAAATAAGTATTTTTTTATTTCATAAAAATAAATTAATGCATGATAAATAAGTATATATTATCAGGTTTGATATTATTTTTATAAATTTATTCAACATTTAATACTATAGAGTAAGAAAAAAAGACTTAATATAAGAATTTTTTTTATTTAATGATAGGTATATAAATTTTGTGAGTTCATTACTGTCTATTTAAATTAAATTTTTTTAAAATATAATAATGACCCACAAAATTAATACGAGTACCATTAAATAAGACAAAGTAAAAGAAAATTTCTTTCTTCCCAATTAAGAATTTTTTGCCTAACAATTACTCTTGGGTTTTCAAATATTAAGAGGATGCAAGGCCAAAACGTGTAAAAAATTAACAGCTAACTATTTTTTTTTTAATGAAATATGAAAAAAAGGTACATTTTTCAAAGCCTAAATGCATGCAAAAGAGGGCAAAAGAGTCGAGGAAGATGCTGGAATTTTAAAGATGAAAATGTATTTAACTATTTATGCATGTGGATAACTTTCCTGGTCGTAACTTTTATGGACGCCTTCAAGAAAAATACCCTCATGCAACAGTGAAAGAAAGATCTATTGTGATATAGTGATTCCTTTTGACGTAGGCAACTTATCATCTCTTTCGCAAAGTCTTCAAAAAGTATATCAGCAAGAATATTTGGAGATCTATGTGGATGACTTGCGTGTTAAGAGTAGGGAAGTTGATGAGCACATCACATACTTGTAACCCTATCAAGTGTGCTTCTGGGGTCAACTTAAAATGAGAATATTCTTGTTGAGCTGAATGATCCAAAACATTCGGTGGTTGCAGATTAGTTGGTTGTTTATACTTTTTGTTTAATATTTTAAATTATATCCAATTAAATAATCTTTTATTTAGGTTTAGTATTTCAATATGTTGGAAGCGAGAGAGGGAATCGACACACTCTATTGAACAGTGAGCAAGGCAATCAGTGGGTGACCTTGTTTTTTTGACTGCCAACGTTTTTGCATTTTGGTCCAGAATTTTCTCCAAGTCTCCAAATCCTTGGCCTTTGACTTTCAAGCTCCAACAACACGTACCACTACTTTCGCCAATTGATTTTCAGATCTGCCAAGTTACTAGTCACTACCAAAACAGGAAAACCCCCCTCTTCTTTATAATTATTTTAATAATTATATTTTTATTTTAAATTTAAATTTCAAACATTGTAATAGGCTAATAGCTATAGAGAAACAACAGTTACTTTATTTATGTATAATAAAAACATAAACTTTCTATTGATTTTAGTTACAAACAAAATTATTTTACGTATGAAAAATATATATATTTATGTATCTTGATTTTTGCATTAACCCTGAATATTGACTTTAGAAAAATTACATTTAAATAACTTTAATAAATATATATCTTTTTCTAAAAATAAATACTAGTATATCAAATTTCTTTTAATATATGTCCAGTTCCCTTAATTTAAGACACGCGTTAGTAGGAAAAAAGGGCTATATTCCGATATTGACGAAGCAAATGGGAAACATTGAAGTCAACTAGGGATAGTGGGTCAGTCGGTTGTCTCGGAATTCAGAAACTACGTACAGAAGTTGAACGAGGGTCGCAAAAAAATGGAATGTTGGAACTTGGAAACAAGATTTCATATTACATTTGTGGGCTACAATTTAAGTATCAATGTCAATACAATTGACCACCACCTATTCCTATATATTCGTGAGAACCATCCCAGCCTCATTCATCAAACACTCAGTAATAACAATTCATATTCCTTTGTTCCCTTTCCATTAATTCTTTGATTAACCCTCTGATTTGTGAGAAACATGAGCGTAGAGATACTAGACAGTGCCACCATTGTCAACTTTGTGGAAGACGAGGAAGCCTTCCATGTGTCCATAAGGGACCTGTTTGCTCGCCTTGACACAGACAAGGATGGTCTTCTCTGCTACGCTGAGATGTTGAAGGAGTTGCAGAGCCTGAGGGTGTTTGAGACCCACTTTGGCATCGATGTGAAGCGTGACCCTGATGATCTTGCTCGTGTTTACGAGTCTCTGTTCGTGCAATTCGACCATGACCTGAATGGGAGAGTTGATCTCCAAGAATTCAAGGAGGAAACCAAGCAGATGATGCTGGCCATGGCCAATGGAATGGGCTTTCTCCCTCTTCAGATGGCCCTGGAAGAAGATAGCCTCCTCATGAAGGCTGTTCAACGAGAATCCACCAAAGTTGCTGCTTGATTTATCTCTTGAGAAATTTACGCTTCCTCTGCATTCTCCAGACAACGCAATTAAGTGCTCTTGGCGTATCTCTTTTTGTTTTTCTTATTTTTTCTTATTTGTCAACTTTGTCTCTCTCTCTTTTTTTCCCCTCTATTATGATTTGTGATGTCTATTAGCAAATTAAAAAAAGTCTACTTTTCATTTCTTAATTTTATTTAAAAGTTTGTCTCGCATCTTGCTTCCTTACTCTGTTTTTTCAGAAACGTTTCTGATTTTCAGAGAAGTTTCGGTATTTCAGAAACGTTTTTGTTTTATCACAAGAGTACTATTACTTTCGTTCAGAAAAATTAGACAGAGTTTTGTCAGAATTTAAATATACACAAAGAGCAATGATTAGATAAGATTATTTTAATAGTTAATAAATATGTTAATTTATTTTGACAAGATATTTATTTTATTAAATTAATTCTGATTTATTACAATTTTTTTCATCATAAACGTAGTTGTTCAGTATTTTAAAAACAGAAGGTTTTTTTACCCAAAAAAGAACAGGAAGGTTTCTAAAAAATGGAAAAAGTAGGCTTTCGCTATCAGGAATCGGAAATTTGTTTCTTTTCCAACGAAACGTTTCTTTTCAAGAAAAACGTCTTGTTTAAACAAACAAACGTTTTTTTTTCATTATTTTCAGAAACGTTTCTATGTTTTTGGTTTTCCATGAAGATTATTACATGTTCTTGGACGTTTCTTCCTTCATTTGCTGCCTTTGCTTCAAATTTGAAGCTATTTAACTCATTCTAAAGAAATCAATCACTTTAGTTATATCTCTGTTCATAGATTTTTCTCTATTCTTCGGTTTCAGCATTTACAAACACTGTATTTTGGCATTTGATCCAAAAATGATGATCCGAATTCCCCAAGTAAGGTGATGGAAGTGATATGATGGTAATTGTTGAACTGCAGCTTGGAAAGTACTGATCTTATTAAGAAATCTGATAAATATGTCTCTCTCTTTCGTTTCCTTAATTTTTTTTTTTGGTACCTGCAGGTGCACTAAGAGATATATATATGTTCTTCTTGTTTAAAGTATATTGAGCTTGAGTTACTTAATGCATGTTTGGGAAATGATTAATTTTTAAAATTTTTTAAAAATTCTTTCAATAATATTTTTGATTATAAAGTTATTTTAAAGTATAAAATAAAGTTAATTCAAAATTTATACCTAACTCTACATTTCCTCATGCTCCCTTCTTCTTGCAACTTTTGCCAACGTTGCCAAACAAAAGCCTGGCATGCTACTTAGCAAATCATGAGGTAAAGGTATGATATATGTAAGTTCTCTAATTGATTTTTTTTTTATTCTAGTTGTTTTTCGATGCTTTCTTGGTTTGAAGCCATTCATTTTATGATGTTATATTTTTCATGAAATTGGTCTTAAATTCTTTCTATCTTCAATATAGGTTGTTTATAAGGAAATTAAACTATATAGTCCACAATTCATAAGGACGCTTCCATAAGTGGTTCAGAGTATAACGATGTGATTAACTCCAAAAGGACTCACCGAATCAGTAGTATATATCAAAGACATCAAGTAGTGCCGCAGCAAGACGTATTGGAGTTGGATGTTTTAATTTAGATAACTAACTTGTACGTGTAATAACTTAATTGTGATGCTCGGTAATTTTATTAATTTTAGCAATATAATTAATTAAAATAATAATAATAATGTGTTGTGAAGCATGGCTAAATATGCATCAATATGTCAATATAGTCGTGTAACAACTAGCATCACTTACAGTTCAGAAAAGATTAGTCAATTTTCAAAAAAAGAGCTCAACAAAAATGTAAGAGAGATTTTAGAAAATTTAAATTGAATTGTGTGTGTAACTTGTACAATTTATAATTACTTTTTCATAAAATTAGGTGCGATACAACATTTTATAGCAGCACTGCAGCAATGCCAATGATGAAATTAAGCGAAGAGTTTTTTCAAAATTACAATATATCCTCTACATAAAATAGTTTGAAATATTCTTAATTCTAAAGCTATTTAACTTCTGTATAAGGGCAATTTCTTTTCTGAGCAACTCCCACTTTGTCACGTAACTTTCTAAGGATGGACTCAAGTGATACTATTTTTTTGATTTAAAGATAACTTTATTTTCAGATAAAATCTCAATTGGATTTTTTTTCTTTAAAAGGTAACTTAATTAGGTCATAAACTTTATTTAAAATAAAGACAAGTGGCTGACATGGACTATAATGGATAAATGTAATAAAGTTATTATTTGGTAAAGAAAAAGTATGAAAACCAGAGTAATAATGTCAACATTAGAGGCTTACATGGGCTATAAGAGTAGGTATAAGTGGAATAAAGCTATTATTTGCTAAAGAACAAGTATGAAAACAGGGTAATATGTACTCTAGGCGCCATTTCTCTTCCACCAACGTGCATTTGATCCGGGGATAATTACTTGGAAAGATACGAAATTCGTGAATTGATACGAGAAGAAAAGAACATGACCAACATAAAGACAAGACAAATGATGAGACTGTTTTAAGGTGCAATTGCCTTCCACAAACGTTGGGAATAACTTTTGAAAACTTAAACTAGACGCAGCAATAAAGATATGAAATTCGTGGATTGTTTAGAGGAGAAAAAAGACCATGCTGACTCAAACATAAAATAAGACAGACTAGTTGGACTTTTTAAGGTTCCACATTAATTGCTTGCCACAGAGTCTCTTTCAATTCGCATTAGGTTGCTGCTATGCTATTGCTTGTCTTTCTTCTGTCCTTTTCCATGCGAATGGTTTGCGGCTTTTTAATTTTTGTCTTCATTGCATTTACAACTATAAAATGATAATATTTCCTTCCTCTCACTTTGCTAGATGGCACTGGCAGATAAGAACCATAATGATGTTGCAATTCAGATTGAAGCAATGCTGGCCAAAGGCCAAGGCAGAACCTCTCTTTACGGCTTAATGTTGCATCTACAGAGTGTCCCTCAAAATCCGCAGATTAAATTAAAGATGCATACACCCCAAGTGTTGTTTCAATCGGCCCTTTTATTTAATTCATTGTGGACCGAAGATAATTAGAGCTGTTTTTCTTGATAAACTTTTTTGGTCTGTGGACCGAAGATAATGCTATCCCATTAAAACCTTGGTTGACGAGTGATATAGCCTTGGATTTGTTGTTACTCGAGAATCAGCTTCCTTACTTTGTCCTTGAAAAGCTATACAATCTAGCTTTTGCCTCTCGTTTAAATGATAACTATCCTTCATTTCTGCAGCTCACTTTAAAATTTTTTGAATTTTTTAACGGACAAAAGTTGACCTCTTCTGCTATTAATAGCATACAACACTTCACAGATTTGCTTAGAGCCTTTCACTTACAACCGTCCGATAGACGACCTCCAAGACAAGTTCAAACAGATATGCGCCTTAACAGTGCAACCAGGTTAAATGAAGCAGGAGTGAAGTTCAAGGCAAATAGAAAAAACTAGTGCTTACTAGACTTGCAATTTTCAGGTCGTTATCTTGAAATCCCCAAGTTTATAGTGGAGGACTGGACTGAAATTCTGTTTTGGAGTATGGTGGCTTTGGAGCGATGTCACTATCCTGATGAATCCTACATCTCTACTGGACTATGTTGTGGTCCTTGATTTCCTTATCAACACAGACAAGGATGTGGATGCCTTGATTCAAAATGGAATAATCCTTAATATTTTTACGTAACAGCATTGCCGTGGCTCACCTTTTTAATGGTCTCGCGAATAATATTGTGCATGAACATTTTAATTCTGAATATCTTCATATTTGCACATACTTGAATAAGTACTGTGAAGATCCTTGGCACAGTAAAATGGAAACTTTGAAACGTGATTATCTCAAAACTTTGAGACGTGATTATTGCAAGACTCCATGGCAGATGGTTGCTTCCTTTGCTGCAATTGTATTGCGTATTCTTACCATTATTCAAACAGTATGTTTTGTCCTCCAAGTTGTGTAGTAGGTTTAATGCTGATGCTTGTATACTTCAGACGTGATTATTTTGAGTGCTTCTCTTTGGCTAATTGGTTGCTTCCATTTCCGGTATTAATGCTACTTCTTATTCCTACTATAATATATCCAAATTGATATTAATTGGACTCCTTATTATTTCCAAATAGTGTGTTAATTCGATCCCCCATTTCTTATTGCATTCATTAACTTTGCATCTGACTATAATAAGTCTATATCTATCCTGAGAATTATAAATTATCTACTAATTAATAGACTATCATTTTCTCTTCTTTTCCTAAAGCGTATGTATATGCGCTTAGAGGACATTATGCAACTTTCTTACCACGATATAACACAAACCAATCCTAGGCAGAACAACATGATTTCACAAGCATTATTCCATTTAGGTAATTTTGTAACAATTTTTTATAACCAAAGAATATCTATGAAACTAGTAATATGATCTAGTCAACAAAACAGTATAACAAAAGCGAGTGAAAATACAAATCAACAGGCCTTAAACCAGCTATATATACCTTTGGACTATGTATGGATGAAGGAGTATGGAGGGAAATAAAAAGGAGGGTAAATTTTTTATTTTGGTTAAAAAATTCTCTTTATTTGAAAATTTTTCAAAATGAAAGAATAAAATGATTATTAAGTAACCTTCTTATCTTTCTTTTTCAATTTTATAAATATTTTATAATTTTCTTAATTTAAAAATAAAAAATCAGCCCTCCTTTTCTTTTCCCTGCAAATTCCTCCATCCAAACATACTCTAAAGAAAAAAAACATACTCTAAAGAAAATTTTAAAAAAAACAGAAATAATAAAAAAATAAGAAAAAGAAATTGATAACCTATATCAAAGTAATGACAGGGGCTATTATGTCAACCAATTTTTGAATTATGGCAGTAAATGAAGTTGCCTCTCTACTACAGTGCCTGAACTTAAAAGTCATTTGCCTTCTTTATTTTTCCTCTGCCAGTTTGCCTACGTTAAGAAAAAGCGACACTTAGATGCTTAAAGAAAGGGAAAAAAAAATGCAAAAGCCAACAAATATGTTACGCAATTAGAAGAAGAATATATATTACGATATATTCTGCACCATATACATGTAATCCTAAGTAAAAAATTCAAACAAAAAATTGAACAAGTTCAGAATTTTAACTAGACGCAGGTTTCTCTTAGTCTTAAGAGGTTATTTCTCATTCTTCGATCATAGTCCTAGCAGATCTAATTGTTTTTATTGGGATGGTTGTAGACATGGAGATTTGGATGCTTATGAGATGGCTACTCATCAAATGAAGTAAATTGGAAGAGAAAAATTTAACAGCTTAAATACAGAGAAATTTCAATTTTTTTTTAGTGAATATCAGTATGCATAGCAAATATTACATCTCTCTGATTGGGTTTAATAAAACTTGCTAAAGATGCTCCATTGCAAGTTTGTCAGTTATGGGGGTGAATCAAAAGATTCAAAACCCACCGTCAGAGTTTACCTAATTAAAAAAAAGAAAAAGCAAAACTGTCATGTTCATGCAGAGGCTGAACGACCAAGATTGAATGAAAGTCACCCCATGACTTTCCATCATGAGATCCAAATCCCGCTTTCCTGTTGCTCTAGTCTTCTCTCAAACACTACCCAATGAAAGGAACTTGGACCAAATTTTTAGATGATGTAGAAATCTTGCGGGTGATTTTCTACGAATGAGGACGAACTTGATGAATTGTTGCACTTCTTGTCTAATTTTCCAAAATTCAATTTTAACTTTTGTGATTAAATTCATAAGAGAACTTTGGTGAGTTGTGTACGTATTCTTTTATTATGGAGGTTCTAACTTCGAATCTCATTAGTAAAGAAAGGTTTAAAAACAAGAATGAATGCATTAAAAAAAAGTTAAATATTTAAAAACAAATGCTAAAATGGAAAAAAAAAAGAAAAAACAAAGAGAAAGATTAAAAAAAAAAAGGTACAGAATGAATGCATTAAAGAAAAACGAAACAGAAGAAATAGTTTTGAGTTTCTATCATAAGGGGTTTACGACTTGGTAGTAGGAGGAGGAGAGCCAAGTTAAAGTAAAGGTAAAACAATATCAGTAAAATACATATTTTATCAAGTCTTAATTTAAAATCTTAGCAGTTGATAAATGAAAATTTTATATGTATCATATACGCATACTAATTATTTTGTTCAAGATTATTTAGTCTGTAACATATCCTATATGTCTTATCTGTAGTGACGGTTTATTTTATTTTATTTTTTTTATAATTGCTTAGAACTTTAAGTGTTTCTGTACCCCAAAAAAAAAAAACTGTACCCAAACATATTTTTTATGGGTTTACATGCCAGATTAGTCTGTCGTTACCCAACTTTGCTGTTATTTTAGGATGTGTATTTAGTAGTTATGCACTTGTTTGTTCGTCCTGTTGATCACCTGGTGAATTTTTTTGAATATGATTTTTTGTTTTGTAATTTGTATTAAAATAAAACAATACAATAATGTTAACTCCTATTAATTAGTTAAGTTTAAGGATACAAAAACTTATATGAATCAGTAGAGATAATTATTAAATATGAAAACAGTTAATAAGGCTTGATTCAATGTGAGTCTTATTGATGATTACTCATTAGGTATTTATTAATTATGGCGTGCTCTATTTTGATTGTATAATAACTTATTCGTACCTTAAATTTTTTATAATATTAAAAAAATTAAATATATATGAACGCAGATGCTACACTACGCTAAAATTAAAAATATCTTTCTAATATAAACATAATTGCTACATTAAAATGTTCAGTAATTCGTGGACTTGTCAAAGTGAGCTGAGATATTTCAGGTTTGGTTAGTGCCTTAATGTTAATTGCTTGGAATGTTCCAAGTCCACCACCCACGCGGAAGTGCGTGGTCCTTAACTTTTTGGTACTATTTAAATGTGGAAGGAAGAAATAAAGAACGACCGGGCATGAAATCATTCCTAGACTCCGAAAGACGCGTTTTGACGTTGCATGAATGCGACGAAGACCAAGAGGCCGTTTGGTTTAGCTTTTTTCTAAAGAAAAAATTGTTTTTTTACAAGTATTTTTTTAAAAAACTTAATTATAAATTATTTTAATTATAAAATAAACTAATTTAAATGTATATAAAGACTATACATTTGTATGGATAGAGTAGAATAGATAAGAACGACAGTGGCATAAATATAACTCAACTTATTATTTTGATAATTTTTTTAGTAATGAAATAAAATAATTAAGAAGGAAAACTCATAAATCATTTTTTATTACTCAAAATCTTAAACTTTCATGTCCTTTAATTTGGAAGATATGAAATGGAACTCTTTCTTTTTTTAAAAAAGAAAAATTCAGAAAGTAATGTATGATTTTAACCTTTAGCATTTTAATCCTTTTCCTTATCCAAAGAGTAATATTAGAAATTTAGTTTGTAACTCATTCTATTTCATTAATTATATTATAACATCTAAATAATGAAAAAGGACTTTCCTTTATTCTTTCATTAAAAATTATTTTTTTATTATAAATCACTCCGTTCAATTCTAAACTAGAAGCATAGCCTACATTTGATGGAATTATGACCAATTAAGCTCGGCAATGGGTCTTTAGTACTATGGCCTATTCCTTAATTGATATATGAACCCAATACCAATTAAGAGAGGTTTCTACTGTGTCTATTTTATTATAGAAGGTACTAAGTACCTGCGATCGATGTTATGCGTCAACATGCACGGATTTGCCAATAGGCGGCAATAGCTAGTTAACCAAAATAACTTCTTTTTTAGCCGCCAAAGTTTACTTGCAGTTCTAAATAAATTTCATATTTATACAATAAACCTCGTGTTTACATTTTTTTATTGTTACAAAGAAAAAAAAAA
>NSJW01000373.1:0-50765 GCA_019955255.1 Castanospermum australe | reverse complement strand
AGGTCTAATCATGGTTATTTGCATAATTTTGATCCTGAGATAGATAGGACTTTTCATACCTTGCATAGGTTCAATAGATTTGATTCTGCATTTGCCGAGCATATAGGAAGTAGTGATTCTTCACATACTTATCATACTAGTGATTCTGCTTCTGAATTTTTCTGATTCTGCACTTTCTGACATTGATCCATCTTTTAATTCTAATTCTACTGAGCATATTGAGATTATGGATAATAGAACCTTGAAGGAGCTGGCTGCTCCTGATGTTACATATCAGTCTTTATGCATTCAATATCCTGATGTTGATGTTCCATTTGAACTTAAATCTGGATTGATTCATTTGCTGCCTAAGTTCAATGGTCATGCAGGAGAAGATCCTCATAAGCACCTCAAGGAGTTCCACATTGTGTGTTCTACCATGAAGCCTCAAGGCATCTCAGAAGATCACATCAAACTTAGAGCATTCCCTTTTTCATTACAGGACGCTGCTAAGGACTGGCTGTATTATTTGCATCCAAGATCTGTCACTAGCTGGAATGATCTTAAGAGGCTGTTTTTTGGAGAAATTCTTTCCTGCATCAAGGGCTGCATCAATCCGAAAAGAGATATGTGGCATCAGGCAGTTTGACAGAGAACCATTGTCTGAATACTGGGAAAGATTCAAGAAGATGTGTGCTAGCTGTCCTCACCATCAGATTAGTGACCAGTTACTAATCCAGTATTTTTATGAAGGTTTGCTGCCTATGGATAGGAGCATGATTGATGCTGCTAGTGGAGGAGCATTGGTAGACAAGACCCCTATGGCTGCAAGAGAATTGATTGAGAATATGGCCACTAATTCCCAACAGTTTGGCACCAGAAGTAACTCAGTGGTATTGAGTAGAGGTGTCCACGAGATTGAGGCAACTTATGCTGCAGATCACAGAAAATTGGAAAGCAAAATTGATGACCTTGCATCCTTGGTGAGGCAATTGGCTGTGACTCAACAACAGAAACCTGCTGCAGTAGCTCCTGCCAGAGTGTGTGGAATCTGCATTTCTGCTGATCATCCAACAGATGCCTGCCCTACATTACAAGAGGTTGATACTGATGGTACCCCCAGGCCTATGCAGCAAACATCTACAATAATAGGCCTCATCAGCAGCAACAACAGAGCTACGATTTGTCCTCCAACAGATATAACCCAGGCTGGAGAAATCATCCAAATCTGAGGTGGGGAAATACCTCTACACAGCCTGCTTCTACTCAATTTAGTCAGCAGCAGCTACCCTTCCAGTCCACTGCAGGACCTAGCAGACCATATCAGCCACCTTTCATGCAGCAGCAAAATATGCAGCAGCCAAGTAATGCCCCTCCTAAATCCGAGCCAACCTTGGAGGAATTGATGAAACAGATGGCAGTGAACAACTTGCAGTTCCAGCAGAGGACAGAAGCTACCATTCAGAACTTGGAGAATCAGATTGGACAACTTGCTAGTTCTATGAATCAATTACAGTCACAAGATTCTGATAAACTTCCTGCACAAACTGTGGTGAATCCAAGAAATGTGAGTGCCATCACTCTAAGATCTGGTAAGACTGTTGATGCACCAAACTGTGGGTTGCAACATGAATCAGATAAGGAGAAACAAGCCATACCAGAAATTTCGTGTGGCAGCAAAAATAAGAAAACAGATTCTGGCCCCATTCCTGTAGTTACTGCTGAGCAGTCCATCTCACTACCATTCCCTCAGAGAGTTGTGCAACTTAAGAAGACTTTTGAGACTGATACAGATAGGGAAATCTTGGAGACATTTCGGAAGGTTGAGGTGAATATTCCTCTCATTGAAGCAATCAAGCAAATTCCAAGATATGCCAAGTTTCTTAAGGATTTGTGTACTCATAGAAGGAGACTAAAGGGAAATGAGAAGATCAGCATGGGAAGAAATGTGTCTGCACTTATACAGCCTACAATGCCCCAAAAATGCAAGGATCCTGGAATTTTTACTGTTCCATGCACCATAGGCAGTAGCAAATTCGAAAATGCCATGTTGGATTTAGGTGCTTCAATTAATGTTATGCCTAAGTCAGTGTTCAACTCTCTTGCTCTTGGACCCTTGCAGAATACAGGAGTCATCATTCAGTTAGCAAACAGGAGTAATGCATATCCTGCTGGACTCATTGAGGATGTCCTTGTTAGAGTAAATGATTTGATTTTTCCTGCAGACTTCTACATTCTGGATATGGATGGAGAATCCGAATCCAGCAAAGCTCCCATCATTCTTGGTAGACCTTTCCTCAAAACTGCCAGAACCAAAATTGATGTCCATGCAGGCACTCTTTCCATGGAGTTTGGAGATAGTGTGGTCAGATTTAACATTTTGGATGCCATGAAGCATCCCATGGAGGAGCATTCTGTTTTCCATATAGATTTGCTAGCTGATATAGTTGATGATAACCTGTCTGAGTTCCTTGCTGTTGATTTCCCAGATTTTGATGATTTCGATGATATTTACACTTGTTCTACTTGTATTGGGTCTGAAATGTGCAGTGTTTGTACTGAGATTGCATCCTGTTTACATGATGATTTTGATGCAGATTTTACAGGTTCTGAACAGTTTGATGGTGGTGTAGCTGCGAATTCCATGGAGTCAGAATATAGCAGTTTGGATTGTGTAAGGTTACAGGTTGTAGACACAGTTCCTACCACCAGGATACTTCCATCTGTAGTTCAGCCACCTACACTGGAGCTTAAGCAACTTCCACAGCACCTTAAGTATGCATACTTAGAGGATGACAAGAAGCTGCCAGTGATCATTTCTACTAACCTCCATGGTGAGCAGGAGGAGAGGTTGTTGCAAATATTGAAAAAGCATAAGAGAGCTATCGGATGGACCTTGGCTGACATTCCTGGCATTAGTCCTTCCATGTGCATGCACAGGATACTGCTTGAGGATGGTGCTAAGCCCGTGAGACAACCACAGAGGCGTCTCAACCCTTTGATCCTGGATGTGGTAAAGAAAGAGGTGACCAAGCTTCTGCAAGCTGGCATCATCTATCCTATATCAGATAGTGCTTGGGTGAGTCCAGTTCAAGTGGTTCCAAAGAAGTCAGGATTCACAGTAGTGAAAAATGATCGCGATGAGCTGATTCCTACTAGAGTGCAGAGTAGTTGGAGAGTTTGTATTGATTACAGGCGGCTCAACCAAGCAACCAGAAAGGATCATTTTCCCTTGCCCTTTATTGATCAAATGCTTGAGCGCTTGGCTAGAAAATCGTACTACTGTTTTCTCGATGGCTTTTCAGGTTATTTCCAGATCCACATAGCACCAGAGGACCAGGAGAAGACCACATTCACCTGCCCCTTTGGCACTTTTGCCTATAGGAGGATGCCTTTCGGCCTATGCAATGCCCCTGGAACTTTCCAGCGATGTATGGTAAGTATCTTTTCAGACTTTTTAGAGGATTGCATTGAGGTGTTTATGGATGATTTTACTGTTTATGGTTCCTCCTTTGATGTATGTTTGGACAGTCTGGATAGAGTTTTGCATCGCTGCATTGAGACTAACCTTGTTCTTAATTATGAGAAGTGTCATTTTATGGTTGAACAGGGCATAGTCTTAGGCCATATCATCTCTCAGAAGGGTATAGAGGTAGATCCTGCTAAAATTGATGTTATTTCCCAGTTGCCTTACCCCTCTTGCGTGCGAGAGGTTCGTTCTTTTCTTGGCCATGCAGGTTTCTACAGGCGGTTCATTAAAGATTTTAGCAAAAAGGCCCTTCCACTGTCTAACTTGTTGCAGAAAGATATTGTTTTTGATTTTGATGATAGGTGCAGAGAGGCTTTTGATTGCCTGAAAACAGCCTTGACCACCACTCCTATCATTCAGCCACCCGAGTGGACACTTCCTTTTGAACTCATGTGTGATGCATCTAACTATGCAGTGGGAGCTGTCCTAGCCCAGCGAGTTGGCAGATTACCTCATGTCATTTCATATGCTTCTCGAACTTTAGATGCTGCACAGGCTAACTATACTACCACTGAGAAAGAGTTGCTTGCCATTGTATTTGCACTTGATAAGTTTAGATCATATTTGCTTGGCTCTAAAGTGGTTATTTTTACTGATCATGCAGCCTTAAAGTTCCTGTTGACGAAGGCAGATTCGAAGCCTCGATTGATTAGATGGATGCTACTTCTCCAGGAGTTTGATTTGGAGATCAGAGATAGAAGTGGCGCAGAGAATTTGGTGGCCGATCATTTGAGCAGGATTGAACGGGCTACTGATCCTTCTCCTATCAGAGATGATTTTCCAGATGAGCAGCTCATGCAGCTGCATGATACCCCACTTTCCCCCTGGTTTGCTGATTTAGTTAATTACTTGGTTGCATCTATTTTCCCCCCTCATGCATCTAGGTCACAGAAAGCTAAACTTAAGAGTGATGCTAAATATTATGTGTGGGATGATCCATATTTGTGGAAATTTTGTAGTGACCAGGTGATTCGCAGATGCATACCTGACCATGAGATCCAATCAGTTCTTCACTTTTGTCATGCCTCTCCAATCGGAGGACACTTTGGACCACAGCGGACCGCTAGGAAGGTGCTGGATTCTGGATTCTACTGGCCTACCATTTTCAGAGATGCATATAAGGTTTTCAGTACTTGTGAGCAGTGCCAAAGAGCAGGTGTGGCCATTACTCGCAGGCAGGAGATGCCCCAGCAGCCCATTCTTTTCTGCGAGGTCTTTGATGTTTGGGGTATCGATTTTATGGGCCCTTTCCCTGTTTCTTTTGGTTTTGCTTATATTTTGCTTGCGGTTGATTATGTTTCTAAATGGGTGGAAGCTAAGGCCACCAGGACTAATGATGCTCGAGTTGTTGTGGATTTTGTCAGGTCTAACATATTTTGCAGGTTTGGAGTACCTCGCGCTATCATTAGTGACCAAGGGACTCATTTTTGTAACCGGACCATGGAGGCTTTGTTTCGGAAGTATGGGGTCGTGCATAGAGTGTCTACAGCGTATCATCCCCAAACTAACGGGCAGGCCGAGGTTTCTAACCGAGAGATAAAGCAGATTTTGGAGAAGATGGTGCAGCCGAATAGGAAGGATTGGAGCCGCCGATTAGAAGATGCTCTTTGGGCTCATCGTACTGCTTACAAGACACCTATAGGGATGTCTCCTTTTAGGGTTGTCTTTGGTAAACCATGTCACCTTCCGGTGGAGATAGAGCATCGTGCATACTGGGCAGTGAAGAGTTGTAACTTAGCTTTTGATCAAGCAAGTTCAGAGAGGAAGCTTCAATTGCAACAACTTGAGGAACTTCGCTTGGAGGCTTATGAGAATTCAAGGATCTACAAGGAAAAGACTAAGCATTTCCATGATAAGATGATTTCTAGAAAGGAGTTCTCCATTGGCCAAAAAGTTCTTTTGTTCAACTCTCGCCTTAAACTCATGCCCGGTAAGCTCCGTTCTAGGTGGGATGGTCCTTTTGTTGTCACTAACATTTTTCCTTATGGTGCAGTAGAGATTTCAAATGAAGCTACCAACAAGAGTTTCAAGATTAATGGCCACCGTCTTAAGCCCTTTCTTGAGAGCCCTGCAAGCCCCGCACCTGTAGAGGAGCTCTCCTTGGCAAAGCCCACCTTTCCCCAAGTGCAAATCTTCCCACCATGATGAGGGTGTTCTCTTCCCTTGCTCTTTTATTTCACTTGTCTACTTGCCTTTTGAATTGTGTTTCCATTGAGGACAATGTGTGATTTAAGTGTGGGGGAGGGAATTTTGCTGTTTCTATTTTCTTGTTTCTGTTTTTGCTATTTTTTTCTGTTTCTATTTTGCTGTTTTTGCTGCATAATTTTCTGTTTTCTGCTGTTTTTAGTTTTCTTCTCTGCTGTCATACAAATTTTGCTGTCATAAGCATTCTACTGTCACTGCTGTTTATGTTTCTGCTGTTTTTGTTTGCTGTTTCTGTCTTTTGTTTCTGTTTCTGTTTCTGATTTTCTATTTTCTGTTTTCATTATTTCTGTTTTTGGTGTTTTCATTTTGTTTCGATCATTTTGCATGCTTTTCATTGAATTTCTTGGTTTGTACAGGTTGTGTGTAATTTCATCATTCTTAGTTAGAGGTTTCATGACATGATATAAATATTTTTCTTGCATTTTTAGTGTAGCAAGCTGGCATTGAGAATTAAAGTGTTGCATCATTTGTGATAGGCTTGTCCTTGGTGAGATTTTGAACCTTATAATGGATGGATTGCATTATGCCATTCTCTTTTCTTTCTTGTGTGATCTCACTCATGATTGTTAGTGCTCTAGAACTTGACTTGATTCTTTTTGAAGTTCCTTGTTCACATGCATGTATTGAGATGATTGAGGCCTTCTTTCTTTGTTTAGCTACTTTGGCCAAATAGTCAACCTTGCATCATTTCCCCTTGTTTAACCCCCTTGAGCCTACTTACTTATTCTTTGTTTTAGCTCATTTTGTGCCTTATGTGAAAAACTATGTTTTTACCTTTACCTTAGGGAATAGGAGAGCATTAGTTCATTTTCATTGGAGGAGCTCTTTTGATGTTCAAGTGTGGGGGTTGTGTACTTTGATGTGCAATGTGCAAGATGTTTGGTGAAATAAAAAAAAAATGAAAAAAAAACATGAAAAAAAAATAATAAGAATTAAAAAAAAAAAGGAAAAAAATAAATTCAAGAAAGGTTGTAAAAAAAAAAAAAAGAAAGTTGTGAAAGCAAAAAAGCAAAAGGAAAGGAATTAGAAAGAGAATGTGCACTACTTGTCATTTGAGTTCCTCCCTATTGCTCTTTTATTCTCTTGGGTGCCTAACTTGCCATATTCATATTGTTTCCTTCCCTTACCTTGGCCCCATTACAACCTTGAATAAGTCCTTTTGATCTTTATTTGCATGTGTTTCAAGTGGTGAAAATTAGAAGCTTGTCAAGCTTATGGTAGTACTTGCTTTCATGGGTGGTTTGAGTGTAAATACAATCCTAAACACTTGAGAGTTAGAGTATGCCTAGTGAGGAATCTTATCACTTTTGGTTCATCATTTGATTCGATTTGTCTTCTTGCTTGCTTGAGATGTTGAGAGATATATTTATGATTGTCTTGACTCCTTGATACTTTGAATGTTTGAATCTTAATCACTACCTTGCACTCTTGCAATTCATTGGAAAGTATGTTGATCTTGTGTCCTTGTGATGAAGTCCTTTGGTTTAATTTTAAATTTTGCCCGGGAGTGCAAAAGTTCAAGTGTGGGGGAATTTGATCAATCAATTTTGAGGCATTCATTATTGCTTTATATTTGGCCTAATTGATGCTAATTTGATCCAATATTATGTTTTTGGGTGTGTTCTTGATGATTGGGCCTCATTGAGCTTAGTTGTAAAAGCTTTATTAATTTTCGGATTTTAGCTCATTTTGACCTTTCTGTCTTGTTCAGGCCATATCTTGGGCTACAAAAGTCAGATTTAGACAATCTTGGTGTCCCTGGAAAACTGAGACGAAGATCTACAATTTTGTGTCTGATGCAATTTTTCTAATTCAGCTGGATTCAGGGCGAAATTGGGACTCAAAGTCAGGACGCTGTTGCTGTCATAAAGCTTGGACCTTCCCTCACTAATTTGGGCTTAACTCTCTCAATTTAAGCCCAAATAAGGCAAATTATATGTCTCTGAAAAGCTTATTCAGAGGGCGGCAGTTTGGGCCAGGGATAGATTAGGAATTACATTGTAATTTTTAGCTACAAATTAGGTTAAGGCAGAATACGAAAAGAGGGGAGGACGGCAGCTGCTGGAGTGTTTTTGGTTGTTCAGTTTTCAGATTGGAGTAGAAACCTTTTCTCCCTTTTCATCTTTTCTATTTTCGTTTTTCCTTCTTCTCTGCATTTTCGTAATGGCTATGGAGGGCTAAAGCTCCAATCAATCCAAGGAATTCAATGATTGTGGTTAGAGTTTTGAGTTCTCTTGTCTAATTATAAATTCTGTTTGTGTTCTTCCCTCTTCTCCTTCTTCATTTGATTTCTGATTATGATTTCAAAATTGAAGTTAGAATTAGGGTTGATTAATCTGAATCTAATGGAGAATAGATCATCGATTGATAATCTATGTTAATCAGAATTTGTTCCTAAATCAATCTTAATCAAGAATTGCGATTGTGATTCTGTTTTAGTTGATGAAATTCTAGATGATTATCTAGTTGAATTCGGATTAACAGAGGTGTATGCAACAGAATTCCATTCTCTTTGAACAATGATTAATTCTGCCACTTGAATTGAAGACCTTGGATTGGTGTCTCTTTAATTGAATTTTCTTAAAATTTGAATTCGTTTTCTGTTTTTGTAATGAACAAAACCCCCCTACTTATTGATAACTTCTAACATGCTTGAGAAATCCGAATTGGTCCTTGGGATGACCTAGGTTATGCACTATGCTATATTCCATTGTAAATCCTAGTCTATTTTGAGGCGAGTGCGACATCGCTGATCACATATCATGAAACCCCACTCTAAATCATCAAACTCTCATTATCTACTAAAGGAAACATATCCAAACAACTTACTCATTCAAACTCCCAAAATTTACACACATGGCTATGAGCCATAAACACATAAAACATATAGAATTTTCATTCCAACAAGCAAGAAATGTCCATAAAAATAAATATACCATAATTACAACAAGAGTACACAATTATAATAAAAATCCACAAAAACACCCCCCTAGAACCCTAGCGTGGCCGTGAGCTACTGGGTCCCAAAACTTGAGATTTCAAGTGATTTTCACCATTTTCACCATGTTTCATGAACAACAATGATTTCAAAACACATAATCAAGCTCATAACCATACAAAATCTTCAAAATCACATTCTAATCAAATTCTATCCCAAGAACCCTATTATGTCAACTTGGTAATCTTAGCCTTCCACTTGAAACTAGGTTTAGAACCTTGACCTGAATGGCTCACCACACTCCAAACCATCCATAAACATCTCAAAATTTCGGAGAGAGAAAACAATATAGTTTTGAGTCTTTAACCACCATAAAACCATGGTTTGAAAGAGACAAAGTAGGGTTTGAGTTCCTGACCTTTTGGAGTTAATGCTCAGGGAGGGTCCTGGCTTGTTTTCCTTCTTTCCTTTTCTTTCTCTCCTTCTCCTCTTCCCTCTCCGCCTCCCAGCTGTGAGCCTTCTTCTCTCTCTCCCTCCTTCTCTTTTTTTTTTCTTTTCTCTCCTCCTTTCTTATCTTGGCCGAGGGGTCAGAGAAAGGGTGGGGATTTTTTATTTTGTTTTTATTAGTTTTATATTATATTTGTCTTGTAAAGCTTGCTTTTGGTTATATTTATCCAAAAAATCATGATTTTTGGTTAATTTATAATTAAGCTAGTTAGATGGAAACTAAATGGAAAAAACTAAATAATAACAGACTTAATTTCTTTAGCCCAACAATGATTATTTCTCCTGTCTAATTAAAATATGGCACTCATCTTAGTATTATTGGTTATTTTATACCAATTACATTTTTACTTATTTAAATCTTCTCAAATATAAATTTTTAACTAGGTTAAGGTATGATAATTTCACCTATTCAAAATTTATAAATGCTTAAAAAATAATCAATTATTTATAAAACAAATTTGGCTAATTTTTGTGTTTAAGTATTTCATTGGACAAAAATGACCTCAGGTGAAAACCCATAATTACTAAATTGTCACTATGTGGTTTTCACTATTCCTTTAGGTATTTCAACTATTTATATTTCCCCTTAAATAATTTTCACTGTCCTTTTCTATTTAAAATGCTAAAATAAAATATTAACAATTAAATGAAATATTTACTAATATTAAATAATAACATAAATAAAACTAGTTGAAAAAGTTTAAAATTTATTTTTACTTAAATAGGGATGTTAAATTTCTCCCCTTCTAAAAGAAATTTTGCCCTCAAAATTTGCTTACCTGTCATAAATAATTCTGGATAATCCTTCTGTAGGCTTTCTTCCTTTTCCCAAGTCACTTCATTAGGACTTAAGCCTTCCCACAGAACCTTAACCAAAGGAATTGTCTTTCCTCTTAGTTGTTTGAGACTCCTGTCAAGAATCTGTGCAGGCTCTATGGGATGTGTTAAATCATCTTTTAACTGCACTGACTCATTCTTGATTGTGTGAGAAGGATCAGAATAATATTTTCTAAGCTGGGAGACATGAAAAAATCATGAAGATTGGAAATATTTCGAGGAAGTGCTATTTCATAGGCAATCGGCCCGATTCTTTTTAGAATTTGAAAAGGGCCAAGAAATCTAGGACTGAGCTTTCTGGATTTTAGGGATCTGCCAATACTAGTCACAGGAGAGATTTTGAGAAAAATATGTTCTCTTTCTTCAAATTCTAAAGGTTTTCTTCTTTGGTTTGCATAACTCTTTTTTCTACTTTGGGTAGTGAGCAACCTATCTCTAATTATTTTAATTTGATCTGTGATTTCTTGCACAATCTTTGGCCCTAGTAATCTCTTTTCTCCTACTTCGTACCAGCATAATGGAGATCTACATTTCCTACCATATAGAGCTTCATAAGGTGCCATCTTAATACTAGAATGATAACTGTTATTATAGGCAAACTCTATCAATGATAGAAAATTTTTTCAAGTTCCCTTATATTCCAACACATATGCTCTAAGCATATCCTCTAAAGTTTGAATTGTTCTTTTTGTTTGACTATCTGTTTGTGGGTAATAAGTTGTGCTAAAGTTTAACTTAGATCCAAAAGCTTTCTGTAAAGTTTCCCAAAATCTAGAAGTGAATCTAGGGTCTCTATCTGAAATAATATTGGATGGGACTCCATGTAATCTCACGATTTCCCTAATATACAACTGGGCTAGTTTATCAAGTGGGTAGTTAGCTCTAATTAGAAGAAAATGAGTTGATTTAGTCAATCTATCCATAATAATCCATATAACATCATATCCTGAAGGAGCTCTAGGTAAACCTATCACAAAATCAATTGACACACTATCCCATTTCCATTCAGTATGTCTAAAGCTTGAAGCAAACTTGTTGGTCTTTGGTGTTCAATTTTCACTTTTTGACAGATTAAACATTTTGCTACAGATTCTACAATCTCTTTCTTCATTCCTGGCCACCAAAAATACTTTTTAAGGTTTTGATACATTTTAGTGGTGCTTGGATGAATGGTATATTTACTACAGTGTGCTTCTTCTAAAATTTTATTCTCAATTCCTGATTATTTGCAACACTTAACCTTTCCTGATACAATATTATTCCATCATCTACTATTTTGAAATTCTTCTGTGTTCTCTGAAAAATCTAATCTTTCATATTTTGTAAAAAGACATATGTTTCCTGAGCCTCCTTAATTTGATTTCTAAGTTCATTTTCAATTTTAAGCTCATTGATACACAGACTACTTGACTGTACATCTAGAGATAACCTCAAATTTCTAAATTTTTCTAGCAGTTCATACTCTTGAATCATTAAGAAAGACACATGCAATGATTTCCTACTAAGTACATCTGCCACGACATTAGCTTTTCCTGGATGATATTTTATTCAAAATCAAAATCTTTCAAAAATTCCATCCACCTCTTTTGTCTTATATTCAAATCTTTTTGATCAAAAATGTATTTCAAACTCTTATGGTCACTAAATACTTCAAATTTAACTCTATATAAATAATGTCTCCATATTTTCAAAGCAAATACCACTGCCGCTAATTCCCAGTCATGGGTAGGGTAGTTTTCCTCATAAGGTCTAAGTTATCTAGAAGCATAGGCTACTACTCCCCTATCTTGCATCAAGACACACCCTAGTCCTTTCTTAGATGCATCATTGTAAATTACAAAATTTCCCAGGGGATCAGGAATCACTAACATTGGAGTAGTGGTTAACCTAATCTTCAACTCCTAAAAACTATCCTCACATTCCTTTGACCACACAAAAGGCTTTCCTTTTCTGGTTAATCTTGTTAGTGGCATGGCTAGTTAGGAAAATCCTTTATGAACCTCTTATAATATCCAACCAATTCCAAGGAAACTTCTAATCTCTGTTATAGTTGTGGGTCTTTTCCAATGAACCACTGCCTCTATTTTACTAAGGTCAACTGACACTCCTCCATAAGACATAACATGGCCTAAGAATTTTGCCTCCTTCAGCCAAAACTCACATTTTTCTACTTTTGCATATAATTGTTTTTCTTGTAAAATTTGCAGTACAATCCTAAGGTGCTGGTTATGCTTCTTTGCTGTCTTAGAATAAATAAGAATGTCATCTATAAAAACAACCACAAACTAATCTAAATATGGTCTGAAAATTCAATTCATATAATCCATAAACACTGCTGGGGCATTTGTAAGTCCAAATGGCATCATAAGATATTCGTAATATCTATACCCAGTTCTAAAAGCAGTTTTAAGGATATCTCCTTGTTTAACTCTAATTTGATGATAAACAGATCTTAAATCTATCTTTGAAAAGGTTGTGGCCCTTTTAAGTTGATCTCGCAAATCATCAATTCTGGGGAGTGGATATTTATTTTTAATGGTTACTTTATTTAATTGTCTATAATCCTCACATAACCTCAAACCCCCTTCTTTCTTATTCACAGACAACACTGGAGCTCCCCAAGGTGATACACTAGGTTGTCTGAATTTTAGCCAATAAGTCCTCTATCTATTTCTTTAACTCACCCAATTCTAAAGGAGATAATCTATAGGGTGCTATAGATATTGGGCTTACTCCAAGAATCAAATCTATTGAAAACTCTACTTCTCTCTTAGGTGGTAAACTAGTTATTTTAGAAGGAAATACTGAGAGATATTCTCTCACTATAGGGATATTATTTACATCCTATTTGACCTCAGAATCTAAAGAAGACAAGAGAACATATCCTTGTGAACTAGCATTTAAACATCTCCTAGCTTGTATGGCAATCAGGAAATATGGATTCATCAGGTGTTTGTGTATGCTCCATTTTAGTCATAAATATAATTGATTTTTATAGGCAGTACAAAAGGACATTATTGGTAGACATCCAATCCATTCCAAGAATGACATCAATTTGTGACAGAGGTAGAAAAACATGATCAACAATATAGAGGTTATTTTCTACTTGAATACAGTAATTCAAACAAGCTGAAGAAGTCAATATTTTTCCCTCAGTAGGAGTAGAAACAGACAAATCATATGGTAACAAAGACACAGGCAATTTCAAATGATTCACATAATCAATGTATATGGAGGAGTGAGTAGCTCCTGAATCAAACAATGCAGTTAAAAGTTTACCTTAAATTAAACACTTACCTTGTATTAGATTTGGAGAGCGAGTCACCTCTTCCCTACTAAAAGTAAACACTCTACCTTTGGTTTTGCATCTAGGTGGTGGTACTGGGTTAGTTCCTTTTCTTTGAGGACACTCCCTAGCCATGTGACTCGGCTTACCATAGGAATAGCAAATATTCTGACCTTGTAGACACGGTTTGTTCCCATGGAATCTACCTCATTTCTAACAAGCAGGGCTTGTCTAGACCTATTTTCCCTTCTCCCTATTAGGTTTAAATCTGGTGTTACTGCTTCCTGGTTTACCCCCATCTCTTTTTCTCTTAAAGAAATTTTGCCTCTCCTTATCCTTTGCCACCTCCATAATATTTTTCTCCATTATATGACACTTGATCACCAGCATAGCTTAATCTCTAATCTCAAAAGTTCCAACAAGCTTTTTAATCTTGGGTTTGAAACCCCATTCAAATTTTGTTGCTTTCCACCTCTCATCTGGGTTATATCTAAAGTGAGAAGAAAATTTTAATAGTTCCTAAAATTTAGCCACATACTAACTTACTGACATATTCCCTTGCCTCAACTGAATACATTTTGCTTCCTTTTCACCCTTTACATTTGCAAGGAAATACTTATCCAAGAAAGTATTCTGAAATACCTCCTAGGAAATCTGCATACCTTAGGCCTCAAACAAAGCTCTAGCCCCATGACACCATAACTCTATTTCTCTTTCTAACATATACGTGCATAAGTTACATTCTAAGTATTAGTACAACCTAACACCTCAAAGATTTTCTCTAACTACCTTAACCACCCTTCTGCAACTACAGGGTCATACTCTTCCTTAAAAGCTAGTGGTTTAGCCTTTCAAAATTCTAAAAAACTATGAAATTATGGGTTTCCAATTGGAGCATCCCTATCTGGGTCTCCATTTCCATTTCCATTCCAATTGCCAATTCTAACTCCACTTCCACCCTCCTGATGGTTATTATTTCTATTTGGGTGCTCTTACAGATGTTGCAACACCCTGTTAGTAGCAGCTGCCTATTCTCTTATTGCGTTATCTATTTCTCCTTGGACCACCATCATTCCCTCATCTCTAAGAGGTACTGGATTACATCTTGGTGGTGCCATAATTTCTTGTACACATAGAAAGATACATATTGAGTTAATCATTCTCAGTATCACTTATCTAATGACTAGGAATATACAACCTCCACACAGAGATAGCATAACATAGGCAAAATAAAATCTCAAACACTCAAATACCCGTGCATGCTACATGGCCTTTAAAAGTCACAGCGAACTCAATACACCTAGACTAACTACTCTGATACCAAAATTATAACACTTTATCTAAATTAGGCATTGTGTTACGCGTTAAAATTTATTACTAAATTTAATTAAGTTAAATTAATGTTAAATTTAGTTTAAATTTATTAAAAGTAAGATTATGTGAATACATTTTTTTCTTTTAAATTTATTTTAGTGATCATGTGGCTATATTAAATTCTTTCTGAGGAAGTAAAATTTTAGGTATGTTAAGATTGCTTCCTTGAAATTTATCTTTGACTTTATCGTCAAATGATGAATCTTAGTGAAGTTTTCATGATCTGAAATGCCTAAGCAATGTTTAAGTGACCCTAAGCTCTCCTTAAAGCTTCATAACATGACAATATCTCTAACTTCTTCGTTCTCATTTAACTTAGTCTTTAAGTTTACTTTCTTTTGATCTATTTTTGACTTTCTCATCACATGGTCAAACTTAGCGATGTTCTTGTTATCTGAAAAGCCCAGGAAATGTTTCAGTGACCCCAGAACTCCTAAAGGCTTCAAGTATGTTAATATGTCTAACTGCTTCATTCTCATCTAACTTAGCCATTAAGTTTGCTTTCATTTGATCTATCTTTGAATTTATGTCAAATGGTGAAACTTAGCGAAGTTTTTGTGATTCGAAAGGCCTAAGTAGTGTTTGACTGATCCCAACCTCTCCTTACCACTTCAAGGTATGACAATATGTCTAACTTCTTTATTCTCATCTAACTTACTCGTTAACTTTGTTTCCTTTTGATGTATCTTTGACTTTATAGTCAAATGGTCAAATTTAGCAAAGTTTTTGTGATCCAAAAGGCCTAGGCAATGTTTGAGAGACCCCAAGCACTCCTCAAAGCTTCAGGTTTGAAAGTATCTCTAGCCTCTTCGTTCACATGCAATTTAGTCATTGAGTTTGCTTCCTTTTGATCTAACTTTAACTTTAAGGTCTTATGGTGAAACTTAGCAAAGTTTTTGTAATCCGAAAGGCCTAGGCAATGTTTGAGTGACCATAAGCACTCCGTACAACTTCAAGGGATCGGATGATAATATCTCTAGCTTCTTCATTCTTATTTAACTTAGTCTTTAAGTTTACTTTATTTTGATCTATCTTTGACTTTATGATCAAATGGTCAAACTTAGAGACATTTTTGTGATTCGAAATGTGTAGGCAATGTTTGAGTGTCCCCATGCACTCCTTAAAGCTTCAGGTTTGAAAGTATCTCTAGCCTCTTCATTCACATGCAATTTAGTCATTGAGTTTGCTTCCTTTTGATCTAACTTTGACTTTAAGGTCTAATGGTAAAACTTAGCAAAGTTTTTGTAACCCAAAAGGCCTAGGCAATGTTTGAGTGACCATAAGCACTTCGTACAACTTGAAGGGATGATAATATCCCTAGCTTTTTCGTTCTTATTTAACTTAGTTGTTAAGTTTACTTTATTTTGATCTATCTTTGACCTTCTTATCAAATGGTCAAACTTAGTAAAGATTTTGTGATCCAAAAGGCCTAGGCTATGTTTAAGTGACCATAAGCACTCCCTAAACCTTCAAGGGATGATAATATCTTTAGCTTTTTCATTCCCATTTAACTTAGTCGTTAAGTGTGCTTCCTTTTGATCTATCTTTAACTTTATGGTCAAATGGTCAAACTTAGTGAAGTTTTTATGATCCGAAAGACTAAGGCAATGTTTAAGTGACCTCAAGCACTAATTAACTCTTCAAGGGATGATAATATCTCTAGATTCTTCATTTTGTTTAACTTAGATGTTAACTTTCCTTTCATTTGATCTATTTTTGACTTTAAGGTCAAATGGTCAAACTTAGTGATGTTTTTGGAATCCCAAAGGCCTAAGAAATGTTTGAGTGACCCTAAGCAATCCTTAAAGCTTCATAATTTGGAAGAATCTCTAGCTTCTTCATCCACTTGCTACTTAGTCGTTAAATTTGCTTCCTTTAGATCTTTCTTTGACTTTATGGTCAAATAGTCAAATTTAGTGAAATTGTTGTGATCTAAAATGTTTGGGTGACCCTATGCACTCCTTAAAGGTTAATGGTTTGAAAATATGTCTAGCTTATTCGTTCACGTGCAACTTAGTTGTTACGTTTGCTTGCTTTTGATATATATTTGACTTTATGGTCAAATGGTGAAACTTAGCAAAGTTTTTGTGATCCAAAAGGCTTAGGCAATGTTTAAGTGACCCCAACCACTGCTTAAAGCACCATATGATAATATGATAATAGTTATTAAGTTTGCTTTCTTTTGATCTATCTTTAACTTTGTGGTGAAATGGTCAAACTGAGCGAAGCTTTTGTGATCAAAAAGGTCTAGCCAATGTTTAAATGGCCCCAAGTACTTCTTACAGCGTGAAGAGAATATAATATCTCTAGCTTCTTCATTCTCATTTAACATGGTCTTTAAGTTTGCTTCCTTTTTATCTATCTTTGACTTTATAGCGAAATGGTCAAACTTAGAGAAGTTTTTATGATCCGAAAGGCTAAGGTAATGTTTGAGTGACCCCAAGCACTCTTTAGTGCTTCATGATTTGACAATATCTCTTGCTTCTTTGTTCTCATCTAACTTAGTTGTTAAGATTGTTTCATTTTGATTTATCTTTGAATTTATGGTCAAATGTGAAACTTAGTGAAGTTTTGTGATCCAAAATGTAACATCCTCTCTTTCTTAATTAAGCTATTAATAATGTTTACTAATCTCAAAATTTGAAAGTAATATTATGTATAAGTATAAAGTTTAGAATAATATGAGAAATTTAATATCTAGATATAATTAGAGTAGATTCTTTCCATACTCAGTTGGATTCTAATCTGATTCTTTTGATATTAAACTAAATTCTTTACACATTAGACTAGATGCTAATTTGATTCTTTTCACATTAGTCAATTTATGTTAAAGTAGTTAGTTAAGATATTTGGAGTCAAAGTTAATAATGCATTTCTACAAAGACTTAAAATTACACATGAGACCTATTAACTAATTTAGTTAGACTAACTAAATAAACAAAACTAAATTATCATTTGTTAATAGAATAAAGACACAACATTATAGTTAAGAGATAAGTTAGATTTGTTAGTGTAATAAGACAAAAGATAATATTGTAAGCATATGAAGTTCACATAAATATCTTAGAGTTTCGGGCTGGGAAGCTTCTAGGTAGATACATGCAAGCTATCTAATACAAATAAGTTAAGCATTTAATGATAAGAAAGAAAAAGTTAAGTAGCTTCCTCAAAGATTAGAATATTCTAAGGTATAAACCTAGAGCATTAATAACTAAGAAACAAAAAGGAGCCAACTAGCAAAAGGTTCACATAGAAAGTTTAGGGAAGAAAGAAGCTTAGTCTCATAAGTTACCTTTAGTCAAGGATAAAATGACATAATGGTTAGTAATTATAGGATAAAAGACAAGAGGAATAGTTGGAAGAAAAGAAAGAAGAAAAGTGAAACAAGTAAAGGATATTGTTTGAGCAAAACTTATTGAACAAGTATGTTAGAAGAATAAGACAACAAGAGAAACTTCAAGGTAAACTTATTGAACAAGTACTTGCTTGTTCTAGGAAGATTAGAATATTCTCTAGAATAATTCTTCATGTAGTTATGAACAAAAAGACAAAGAAAAGAAAGAAAACTATTGTGAACATAACACAAACCCTACTCCTAGTCTACAAGTTTACATTTAAGTTTCTTAGAAAAGAAAAGCCTTCTGAGTTATTTTTATTCAAAGTCTTATCCCACATTAATTAGAAGTAATTATGGTTAGATAAATTAAAGAAGCTACTAGGAAACAACCTAGAAAGAAGACAAAAGGCTTGTTTTTTAAGCCAAGTTCACATGAGAACCAAGAGAAAAAGAGAATCTTTAAGAAAAGTAAGTGTTTTAGTCGAATAAGTTATCTAAAACTAACTAGGTTAAGTAAAGTATTAATTAATAGCAAGACAAAGTGGATTTGGCTTGTAAAAAGAGACTCAACCATATGTAGACTCGAGGAGGAAGAAGAAATAAAGTTAAACAAGTAAGGAGTATACTTAAAGAATAAACTAAAGAATTAAAGAATGTAAGACAAAAAGGAATCAACTTGCATAAGCAAGAGATTCACGTGAAAGACACCCTAAGGACGTTAGAAAGTCTTCTACGCTATCTCAAGGCAAGGATGAGACTCATAATTAGAAAGTAATAATAGTTAGCTTAACCAAGAAGTAAGGAGTCTAGTTAGAAACTAATGGAAAAGTTAGAAAGTAACCAAGTCAACTAAGTTAACCCTAGTTCAATTCAAGGAATCTAGTTAGAGAATAACTAAACTAAGCTAACTAAGTTACTAAAAGTAACTGGGGAATGATAGGCTTAGAGATAAGAGCTACTTGGAGGAATTTGATTGGCCAAAAGAAAATATATCATTATTAGTTAGCTAAAGGAGTCAAAAAACACATGCTACCATTCAATTAAGGAAAGAAAGTAGTCTTCTAGGAACCACTGCACGTGGTATAAGGGGGAGATAACTTAGAATTCAAAGATTCCATGTAATTAATTGAAAAGACACCTAGTTGAATAAGGAACATACATTGCACGGCCATGTCTCTAAGAAAGAGACCAAATAGAAGCCTAATCACTTAAGACAAACCTAAGAAAATCATTGATTCAACTAGATAAAAAGCTAAGTGTCTAAACCCTATCTAAAGGTATGTCTTAATTAGTAAGATTCCTTTCTTAGTCAAAAAGGAGAAGAAAATCATATCTCCTTGGATCTACACATGCACAGCCATTAGGAGTAACTTAGTTGCTCAAGTAAGCTAAGCCATCATCACATGGAATTTGGAAAGTTTCTAGTGAGTCAACTAAAAAGTAACTAGATACTATCATCATTAGTTAATTAAATAAGATGCCAAGTGGCATCACTTTAATCAAGTCAATAATTAAATCACATGGCCTTAACCTTGAAGGCAACTATGTGAACAAACACACACATGCACGACCATCTAAGAATGTCTAGCTACTCAAGTAACTTAGGTAATTATGACAACCAACTTGTATGATTCATAAGTGAGCCAACTCATAAGCTTGCTAACTAAAGGATAATATCCCTAGAGGATCACAACACATACCCACTCATTTCTCTTTCTCTTGCATGACCATACACTTTCTCTAGGCCTAAAATACTTCATTTCCATGCCTCCTTATGCACACACACACACTAAAGAGCCAAAACTCTACTAGTTTACCTAGAAAGAGCCTTGCACGTTCATGATCAAAGGAGAAGACCATCCAAACTTAGCTAGTCCAGGGTAGGGAATAATAACCTTCTCTCCTTCACTCTTGTTGATATGTTTCTACTTGATGTATTTTTAAATGATCGATGGATATGCTACTATTGCTTCTATGGCTCATGGTATGTTTTATTTCTTAAGCTTATGATACTTTCATTGTGAAAGATTAAGACTATGGACTATGAAATTCAATAAGATTATGTTCTATTACCAAAAGCTAGAAATGATCCACAAAGGAGGTGATCTATATGATTTTGAGAAATGATCCTTATTAGGGGTGATCTCACAAGTTTGGAAATGATCCTCATAGGAGGTGATCCTGCATGATCAAGGCCACTTTGGTGGTAAGGCCACTTCAGTGGTAAGGTCACTTTGGTGGCAAAGGCGAGGGGATGCCTTTGCAAGCGGAAAGAGCTTTGTTCCAATGTTATGTTTATGATCATGGTATAAGCTCTTGAAAGACAAGAAAGATTGGTAACACAACATATCAAGCATAATGAACTTATTGAATAAGAGTAAAGTTAGAAGAGAAGCTATTTCCTGTACATAGTATAGCTAAGAACATTACTTAATTTTGAACTATAAACTATTATTATTGCCTACTGAGATGTATATCTCACTTCTTTGTGCTAATGTTTCATATTAAGATGCTGTTTATCACCATAGCCATTAAATTTTTTAGTTTATATGGATTGATGTACCTGGTATAGGTCCCGTCCATGCAGTCCAAGATATACATATTATCCCTTTGGATAATAACATTCCATGATTAGAGTTAGGTTTTACTTTATGCAAAACTTAATGTAAATATAAGATAAGGTCACCTTAAGGGGTTGTGTATGATAAACTAATCTAGTCCCCTCTTTTGTTAATTGTATGATAGCTAAATGGTGACTATCGTGATGTAGTAACTCTAGCTCACTTATGAGGAATATATGAAGTTTGTTTTATATATATTATTGTGTTTGATTTCACTCTAAATTAACCCTAGTATAAAGTAGTATATGAGATACTTAACGCCACCAAAACATAGTTAAATATATGTGGCAATGTGTTTAGAGGTGTTAACATACTCTAAGATAAGTAACCAAAAGTAATAGAGACAAGAAAAATAAAAGGTCATTCCCGGCCATTTGGGCACCTTGGCACTAGCTTTGGGTGCCTAGGTGGTGGCCCTTTACATTCTGGGTGCCTGAGTGGTGGCACCAGTGCTTAGGCGGTGGGATCCAGAGCCAAAGCAGTGGCTTGTTCGAAAGCAACATTTGTTTTTGGTTACTGGGTGCTCAGATGGTGAAACTCCAACGCCTAGGCAGTGATATGGCTAAGAATCCTTGTCATTTTACCTAGAAAAGAACCAAGTTTAATGGGTCTAATGATATTTTTAAAGTCACCTATGGAATTCGTTAGTAATCTAGCATAGTATAAGATGAAATAGTAACAAGCTATGCAAGGAAACTAATTGGAAATCAAATTGTCTTTGTTTGCAACTAGGGTTAAGTATTTCCAACTATGTAACTTTAACAAGAACCCAATGGGAAGTCAATTAAATAATCTACCATAGTTAATCTAATCATAAACTAAGAAAAGAGTAATTAACTAAGTAAGCATATGGCATAATACCTCTTTGGTAGGGTGTTACACGAAAGGCCTCGGTAATATTTGAGTGACCCTAAGAACTACTTAAAGCTTTGTATGATAATATGTATAAATTCTTTGTTATCATCTAACTTACTCTTTAAGTTTGCTTCCAATTGATCTATCTTTAACTTTAAGGTTAAATGGTCAAACTTAGCAAAGCTTTTAAGATCCAAAAGGCCTAGGTAATGTATGAGTAACTCCAAACACTCCTTACAGCTTCAGGGGACGATAAAATCTCTAGCTTCTTTGTTCTCATTTCACTTAGCGGTTAAGTTTACTTTCTTTTGATCTATCTTTGACTTTATGGTCAAATGGTCAAACTTAACAACAGTTTTGTGATTCGACTAGCTTAGGAAATGTTTGAGGAATTCTGTTGCATACACCTCTGTTAATCCGAATTCAACTAGATAATCATCTAGAATTTCATCAACTAAAACATAATCACAATCGCAATTCTTGATTAAGATTGATTTATGAACAAATTCTGATTAACATAGATTATCAATCGATGATCTATTCTCCATTAGATTCAGATTAATCAACCCTAATTCTAACTTCAATTTTGAAATCATAATCAGAAATCAAATGAAGAAGGAGAAGAGGGAAGAACACAAACAGAATTTATAATTAGACAAGAGAACTTAAAACTCTAACCACAATCATTGAATTCCTTGGATTGATTGGAGCTTTAGCCCTCCATAGCCATTACGAAAATGCAGAGAAGAAGGAAAAACGAAAATAAAAAAGATGAAAAGGGAGAAAAGGTTTCTACTCCAATCTGAAACTGAACAACCAAAAAAACTCCAGCAGCTGCCGTCCTCCCCCTTTTTCGTATTCTGCCTTAACCTAATTTGTAGCTAAAAATTACAATGTAATTCCTAATCTATCCCTGGCCCAAACTGTCGCCCTCTGAATAAGCTTTTCAGAGACATATAATTTGCCTTATTTGGGCTTAAATTGAGAGAGTTAAGCCCAAATTAGTGAGGGAAGGTCCAAGCTTTATGACAGCAACAGCATCCTGACTTTGAGTCCCAATTTTGCCCTGAATCCAGCTGAATTGGAAAAAATTACATCAGATAAAAAATTGTAGATCTTCGTCTCAGTTTTCCAGAGACACCAAGATTGTCTAAATCTGACTTTTGTAGCCCAAGATATGGCCTGAACAAGACAGAAAGGTCAAAATGAGCTAAAATCCGAAAATTAATAAAGCTTTTACAACTAAGCTCAATGAGGCCCAATCATCAAGAACACACCCAAAAACATAATATTGGATCAAATTAGCATCAATTAGGCCAAATATAAAGCAATAATGAATGCCTCAAAATTGATTGATCAAATTCCCCCACACTTGAACTTTTGCACTCCCGGGCAAAATTTAAAATTAAACCAAAGGAGTTTATCACAAGGACACAAGGATCAACATACTTTCCAATGAATTGCAAGAGTGCAAGGTAGTGATTAAGATTCAAACATTCAAAGTATCAAGGAGTCAAGACAATCATAAATATATCTCTCAACATCTCAAGCAAGCAAGAAGACAAATCGAATCAAATGATGAACCAAAAGTGATAAGATTCCTCACTAGGCATACTCTAACTCTCAAGTGTTTAGGATTGTATTTACACTCAAACCACCCATGAAAGCAAGTACTACCATAAGCTTGACAAGCTTCTAATTTTCACCACTTGAAACACATGCAAATAAAGATCAAAAGGACTTATTCAAGGTTGTAATGGGGCCAGGGTAAGGGAAGGAAACAATATGAATATGGCAAGTTAGGCACCCAGGAGAATAAAAGAGCAATAGGGAGGAACTAAAATGACAAGTAGTGCACATTCTCTTTCTAATTCCTTTCCTTTTGCTTTCTGCTTTCACAACTTTCTTTTTTTTTTTTTTTACAACCTTTCTTGAATTTATTTTTTCCTTCTTTTTTTTATCATTTTTTTTTCTTCTTTTTCTTAATTCTATTTTTTTTTTCATGTTTTTTTTTTATTTCACCAAACATCTTGCACATTGCACATCAAAGTACACAACCCCCACACTTGAACATCAAAAGAGCTCCTCCAATGAAAATAAACTAATGCTCTCCTATTCCCTAAGGTAAAGGTAAAAATATAGTTTTTCACATAAGGCACAAAATGAGCTGAAAACAAAGAATAAGTAAGTAGGCTCAAGGGGGTTAAACAAGGGGAAATGATGCAAGGTTGACTATTTGGCCAAAGTAGCTAAACAAAGAAAGAAGGCCTCAATCATCTCAATACATGCATGTGAATAAGGAACTTCAAAAAGAATCAAGTCAAGTTCTAGAGCACTAACAATCATGAGTGAGATCACACAAGAAAGAAAAGAGAATGGCATAATGCAATCCATCCATTATAAGGTTCAAAATCTCACCAAGGACAAGCCTATCACAAATGATGCAACACTTTAATTCTCAATGCCAGCTTGCTACACTAAAAATGCAAGAAAAATATTTATATCATGTCATGAAACCTCTAACTAAGAATGATGAAATTACACACAACCTGTACAAACCAAGAAATTCAAGGAAATGAAAACAACAAAATAACACCGAAAACAGAAATAATGAAAACAGAAAATAGAAAATCAGAAACAGAAACAAAAGACAGAAACAGCAAACAAAAATATGACAGCAGAGAAGAAACTAAAAACAGCAGAAAACAGAAAATTATGCAGCAAAAATAGCAAAATAGAAACAGAAAAATAGCAAAAACAGAAACAAGAAAATAGAAACAGCAAAATTCCCTCCCCCACACTTGCCTCAAAATAGACTAGGATTTACAATGGAATATAGCATAGTGCATAACCTAGGTCATCTCCCAAGGACCAATTCGGATTTCTCAAGCATGTTAGAAGTTATCAATAAGTACGGGGGTTTTGTTCATTACAAAAACAGAAAACGAATTCAAATTTTAAGAAAATTCAATTAAAGAGACACCAATCCAAGGTCTTCAATTCAAGTGGCAGAATTAATTATTGTTCAAAGACAATGGAATTCTGTTGCATACACCTCTGTTAATCCGAATTCAACTAGATAATCATCTAGAATTTCATCAACTAAAACATAATCACAATCGCAATTCTTGATTAAGATTGATTTATGAACAAATTCTGATTAACATAGATTATCAATCGATGATCTATTCTCCATTAGATTCAGATTAATCAACCCTAATTCTAACTTCAATTTTGAAATCATAATCAGAAATCAAATGAAGAAGGAGAAGAGGGAAGAACACAAACAGAATCTATAATTAGACAAGAGAACTCAAAACTCTAACCACAATCATTGAATTCCTTGGATTGATTGGAGCTTTAGCCCTCCATAGCCATTACGAAAATGCAGAGAAGAAGGAAAAACGAAAATAGAAAAGATGAAAAGGGAGAAAAGGTTTCTACTCCAATCTAAAACTGAACAACCAAAAACACTCCAGCAGCTGCCGTCCTCCCCCATACTTAAATCACACATTGTCCTCAATGGAAACACAATTCAAAAGGCAAGTAGACAAGTGAAATAAAAGAGCAAGGGAAGAGAACACCCTCATCATGGTGGGAAGATTTGCACTTGGGGAAAGGCGGGCTTTGCCAAGGAGAGCTCCTCTACAGGTGCGGGGCTTGCAGGGCTTTCAAGAAAGGGCTTAAGACGGTGGCCATTAATCTTGAAACTCTTGTTGGTAGCTTCATTTGAAATCTCTACTGCACCATAAGGAAAAATGTTAGTGACAACAAAAGGACCATCCCACCTAGAACGGAGCTTACCGGGCATGAGTTTAAGGCGAGAGTTGAACAAAAGAACTTTTTGGCCAATGGAGAACTCCTTTCTAGAAATCATCTTATCATGGAAATGCTTAGTCTTTTCCTTGTAGATCCTTGAATTCTCATAAGCCTCCAAGCGAAGTTCCTCAAGTTGTTGCAATTGAAGCTTCCTCTCTGAACTTGCTTGATCAAAAGCTAAGTTACAACTCTTCACTGCCCAGTATGCACGATGCTCTATCTCCACCGGAAGGTGACATGGTTTACCAAAGACAACCCTAAAAGGAGACATCCCTATAGGTGTCTTGTAAGCAGTACGATGAGCCCAAAGAGCATCTTCTAATCGGCGGCTCCAATCCTTCCTATTCGGCTGCACCATATTCTCCAAAATCTGCTTTATCTCTCGGTTAGAAACCTCGGCCTGCCCGTTAGTTTGGGGATGATACGCTGTAGACACTCTATGCACGACCCCATACTTCCGAAACAAAGCCTCCCATGGTCCGGTTACAAAAATGAGTCCCTTGGTCACTAATGATAGCGCGAGGTACTCCAAACCTGCAAAATATGTTAGACCTGACAAAATCCACAACAACTCGAAGCATCATTAGTCCTGGTGGCCTTAGCTTCCACCCATTTAGAAACATAATCAACCGCAAGCAAAATATAAGCAAAACCAAAAGAAACAGGGAAAGGGCCCATAAAATCGATACCCCAAACATCAAAGACCTCGCAGAAAAGAATGGGCTGCTGGGGCATCTCCTGCCTGCGAGTAATGGCCACACCTGCTCTTTGGCACTGCTCACAAGTACTGAAAACCTTATATGCATCTCTGAAAATGGTAGGCCAGTAGAATCCAGAATCCAGCACCTTCCTAGCGGTCCGCTGTGGTCCAAAGTGTCCTCCGATTGGAGAGGCATGACAAAAGTGAAGAACTGATTGGATCTCATGGTCAGGTATGCATCTGCGAATCACCTGGTCACTACAAAATTTCCACAAATATGGATCATCCCACACATAATATTTAGCATCACTCTTAAGTTTAGCTTTCTGTGACCTAGATGCATGAGGGGGGAAAATAGATGCAACCAAGTAATTAACTAAATCAGCAAACCAGGGGGAAAGTGGGGTATCATGCAGCTGCATGAGCTGCTCATCTGGAAAATCATCTCTGATAGGAGAAGGATCAGTAGCCCGTTCAATCCTGCTCAAATGATCGGCCACCAAATTCTCTGCGCCACTTCTATCTCTGATCTCCAAATCAAACTCCTGGAGAAGTAGCATCCATCTAATCAATCGAGGCTTCGAATCTGCCTTCGTCAACAGGAACTTTAAGGCTGCATGATCAGTAAAAATAACCACTTTAGAGCCAAGCAAATATGATCTAAACTTATCAAGTGCAAATACAATGGCAAGCAACTCTTTCTCAGTGGTAGTATAGTTAGCCTGTGCAGCATCTAAAGTTCGAGAAGCATATGAAATGACATGAGGTAATCTGCCAACTCGCTGGGCTAGGACAGCTCCCACTGCATAGTTAGATGCATCACACATGAGTTCAAAAGGAAGTGTCCACTCGGGTGGCTGAATGATGGGAGTGGTGGTCAAGGCTGTTTTCAGGCAATCAAAAGCCTCTCTGCACCTATCATCAAAATCAAAAACAATATCTTTCTGCAACAAGTTAGACAGTGGAAGGGCCTTTTTGCTAAAATCTTTAATGAACCGCCTGTAGAAACCTGCATGGCCAAGAAAAGAACGAACCTCTCGCACGCAAGAGGGGTAAGGCAACTGGGAAATAACATCAATTTTAGCAGGATCTACCTCTATACCCTTCTGAGAGATGATATGGCCTAAGACTATGCCCTGTTCAACCATAAAATGACACTTCTCATAATTAAGAACAAGGTTAGTCTCAATGCAGCGATGCAAAACTCTATCCAGACTGTCCAAACATACATCAAAGGAGGAACCATAAACAGTAAAATCATCCATAAACACCTCAATGCAATCCTCTAAAAAGTCTGAAAAGATACTTACCATACATCGCTGGAAAGTTCCAGGGGCATTGCATAGGCCGAAAGGCATCCTCCTATAGGCAAAAGTGCCAAAGGGGCAGGTGAATGTGGTCTTCTCCTGGTCCTCTGGTGCTATGTGGATCTGGAAATAACCTGAAAAGCCATCGAGAAAACAGTAGTACGATTTTCTAGCCAAGCGCTCAAGCATTTGATCAATAAAGGGCAAGGGAAAATGATCCTTTCTGGTTGCTTGGTTGAGCCGCCTGTAATCAATACAAACTCTCCAACTACTCTGCACTCTAGTAGGAATCAGCTCATCGCGCGATCATTTTTCACTACTGTGAATCCTGACTTCTTTGGAACCACTTGAACTGGACTCACCCAAGCACTATCTGATATAGGATAGATGATGCCAGCTTGCAGAAGCTTGGTCACCTCTTTCTTTACCACATCCAGGATCAAAGGGTTGAGACGCCTCTGTGGTTGTCTCACGGGCTTAGCACCATCCTCAAGCAGTATCCTGTGCATGCACATGGAAGGACTAATGCCAGGAATGTCAGCCAAGGTCCATCCGATAGCTCTCTTATGCTTTTTCAATATTTGCAACAACCTCTCCTCCTGCTCACCATGGAGGTTAGTAGAAATGATCACTGGCAGCTTCTTGTCATCCTCTAAGTATGCATACTTAAGGTGCTGTGGAAGTTGCTTAAGCTCCAGTGTAGGTGGCTGAACTACAGATGGAAGTATCCTGGTGGTAGGAACTGTGTCTACAACCTGTAACCTTACACAATCCAAACTGCTATATTCTGACTCCATGGAATTCGCAGCTACACCACCATCAAACTGTTCAGAACCTGTAAAATCTGCATCAAAATCATCATGTAAACAGGATGCAATCTCAGTACAAACACTGCACATTTCAGACCCAATACAAGTAGAACAAGTGTAAATATCATCGAAATCATCAAAATCTGGGAAATCAACAGCAAGGAACTCAGACAGGTTATCATCAACTATATCAGCTAGCAAATCTATATGGAAAACAGAATGCTCCTCCATGGGATGCTTCATGGCATCCAAAATGTTAAATCTGACCACACTATCTCCAAACTCCATGGAAAGAGTGCCTGCATGGACATCAATTTTGGTTCTGGCAGTTTTGAGGAAAGGTCTACCAAGAATGATGGGAGCTTTGCTGGATTCGGATTCTCCATCCATATCCAGAATGTAGAAGTCTGCAGGAAAAATCAAATCATTTACTCTAACAAGGACATCCTCAATGAGTCCAGCAGGATATGCATTACTCCTGTTTGCTAACTGAATGATGACTCCTGTATTCTGCAAGGGTCCAAGAGCAAGAGAGTTGAACACTGACTTAGGCATAACATTAATTGAAGCACCTAAATCCAACATGGCATTTTCGAATTTGCTACTGCCTATGGTGCATGGAACAGTAAAAATTCCAGGATCCTTGCATTTTTGGGGCATTGTAGGCTGTATAAGTGCAGACACATTTCTTCCCATGCTGATCTTCTCATTTCCCTTTAGTCTCCTTCTATGAGTACACAAATCCTTAAGAAACTTGGCATATCTTGGAATTTGCTTGATTGCTTCAATGAGAGGAATATTCACCTCAACCTTCCGAAATGTCTCCAAGATTTCCCTATCTGTATCAGTCTCAAAAGTCTTCTTAAGTTGCACAACTCTCTGAGGGAATGGTAGTGAGATGGACTGCTCAGCAGTAACTACAGGAATGGGGCCAGAATCTGTTTTCTTATTTTTGCTGCCACACGAAATTTCTGGTATGGCTTGTTTCTCCTTATCTGATTCATGTTGCAACCCACAGTTTGGTGCATCAACAGTCTTACCAGATCTTAGAGTGATGGCACTCACATTTCTTGGATTCACCACAGTTTGTGCAGGAAGTTTATCAGAATCTTGTGACTGTAATTGATTCATAGAACTAGCAAGTTGTCCAATCTGATTCTCCAAGTTCTGAATGGTAGCTTCTGTCCTCTGCTGGAACTGCAAGTTGTTCACTGCCATCTGTTTCATCAATTCCTCCAAGGTTGGCTCGGATTTAGGAGGGGCATTACTTGGCTGCTGCATATTTTGCTGCTGCATGAAAGGTGGCTGATATGGTCTGCTAGGTCCTGCAGTGGACTGGAAGGGTAGCTGCTGCTGATGCTGCTGCTGACTAAATTGAGTAGAAGCAGGCTGTGTAGAGGTATTTCCCCACCTCAGATTTGGATGATTTCTCCAGCCTGGGTTATATCTGTTGGAGGACAAATCGTAGCTCTGTTGTTGCTGCTGATGAGGCCTATTATTGTAGATGTTTGCTGCATAGGCCTGGGGGGTACCATCAGTATCAACCTCTTGTAATGTAGGGCAGGCATCTGTTGGATGATCAGCAGAAATGCAGATTCCACACACTCTGGCAGGAGCTACTGCAGCAGGTTTCTGTTGTTGAGTCACAGCCAATTGCCTCACCAAGGATGCAAGGTCATCAATTTTGCTTTCCAATTTTCTGTGATCTGCAGCATAAGTTGCCTCAATCTCGTGGACACCTCTACTCAATACCACTGAGTTACTTCTGGTGCCAAACTGTTGGGAATTAGTGGCCATATTCTCAATCAATTCTCTTGCAGCCATAGGGGTCTTGTCTACCAATGCTCCTCCACTAGCAGCATCAATCATGCTCCTATCCATAGGCAGCAAACCTTCATAAAAATACTGGATTAGTAACTGGTCACTAATCTGATGGTGAGGACAGCTAGCACACATCTTCTTGAATCTTTCCCAGTATTCAGACAATGGTTCTCTGTCAAACTGCCTGATGCCACATATCTCTTTTCGGATTGATGCAGCCCTTGATGCAGGAAAGAATTTCTCCAAAAACAGCCTCTTAAGATCATTCCAGCTAGTGACAGATCTTGGATGCAAATAATACAGCCAGTCCTTAGCAGCGTCCTGTAATGAAAAAGGGAATGCTCTAAGTTTGATGTGATCTTCTGAGATGCCTTGAGGCTTCATGGTAGAACACACAATGTGGAACTCCTTGAGGTGCTTATGAGGATCTTCTCCTGCATGACCATTGAACTTAGGCAGCAAATGAATCAATCCAGATTTAAGTTCAAATGGAACATCAACATCAGGATATTGAATGCATAAAGACTGATATGTAACATCAGGAGCAGCCAGCTCCTTCAAGGTTCTATTATCCATAATCTCAATATGCTCAGTAGAATTAGAATTAAAAGATGGATCAATGTCAGAAAGTGCAGAATCAGAAAATTCAGAAGCAGAATCACTAGTATGATAAGTATGTGAAGAATCACTACTTCCTATATGCTCGGCAAATGCAGAATCAAATCTATTGAACCTATGCAAGGTATGAAAAGTCCTATCTATCTCAGGATCAAAATTATGCAAATAACCATGATTAGACCTAGTCATATAACATGGAAAACTCAAAAACACAAAATCAAGCAAAATTGACTAGCAAACATAAAAAATGCACTAAAATAAACCTAATTGACCTATCAAATGATTTTTAAAAATTATGGGACCACCACACACTAAAAACTACACAAAAAGGGAACTTAAAAATGCAATAAAAAATATTCAAAAATTGAAAAAGTGGTCTAAACGATGGAATTTGGCTTAAAAGTGAGTGACCTTAGTTCTAAGCCTTTCTTAAAATGCCCTTTTCCTTCAAGGGAACAAGTCTCACCTCAATCTAAAATTTGGCCCTTTTTCCAAAAACTGCCCATGAAATTTTAAAATCCCTTGGGAACCAAATTTCAGCTCAATCAGAAGTTGGCCAGATTGTGCTGTTGGACTGTAAAAACCAATGGAACAGTAACAGAAACCAATGGACTACAAAATGCAATGCAGCAGAATTGAACAATGGTGTGTGGCAGTAGAAAAACACAATGGAACAACAAAATGAGCAGAACAAAACAGAATTATGCAGCACAAAACAGAATGCAATGCAATGCAATGTAGCAGAATCAATGAAACAGTAATTATGCAACAGAATGCACCTAATACAACTACAAGAGTGTAGCAGAATGCAGAATCAGTAGCAGTAAAATCAGCAGCAGAATCAGTAGAAAAATAGCAAAATGCACTTAATGAATGCAGAGAAATTAGCAACTATTAGGAACTCCTAATAAACCTAAGAAACCGAAAATAGGTCCCCGGCAACGGCGCCAAATTTTGATCAGCGATGTCGCACTCGCCTCAAAATAGACTAGGATTTACAATGGAATATAGCATAGTGCATAACCTAGGTCATCTCCCAAGGACCAATTCGGATTTCTCAAGCATGTTAGAAGTTATCAATAAGTAGGGGGGTTTTGTTCATTACAAAAACAGAAAACGAATTCAAATTTTAAGAAAATTCAATTAAAGAGACACCAATCCAAGGTCTTCAATTCAAGTGGCAGAATTAATCATTGTTCAAAGAGAATGGAATTCTGTTGCATACACCTCTGTTAATCCGAATTCAACTAGATAATCATCTAGAATTTCATCAACTAAAACAGAATCACAATCGCAATTCTTGATTAAGATTGATTTAGGAACAAATTCTGATTAACATAGATTATCAATCGATGATCTATTCTCCATTAGATTCAGATTAATCAACCCTAATTCTAACTTCAATTTTGAAATCATAATCAGAAATCAAATGAAGAAGGAGAAGAGGGAAGAACACAAACAGAATTTATAATTAGACAAGAGAACTCAAAACTCTAACCACAATCATTGAATTCCTTGGATTGATTGGAGCTTTAGCCCTCCATAGCCATTACGAAAATGCAGAGAAGAAGGAAAAACGAAAATAGAAAAGATGAAAAGGGAGAAAAGGTTTCTACTCCAATCTGAAAACTGAACAACCAAAAAACACTCCAGCAGCTGCCGTCCTCCCCCTTTTCGTATTCTGCCTTAACCTAATTTGTAGCTAAAAATTACAATGTAATTCCTAATCTATCCCTGGCCCAAACTGCCGCCCTCTGAATAAGCTTTTCAGAGACATATAATTTGCCTTATTTGGGCTTAAATTGAGAGAGTTAAGCCCAAATTAGTGAGGGAAGGTCCAAGCTTTATGACAGCAACAGCGTCCTGACTTTGAGTCCCAATTTCGCCCTGAATCCAGCTGAATTAGAAAAATTGCATCAGACACAAAATTGTAGATCTTCGTCTCAGTTTTCCAGGGACACCAAGATTGTCTAAATCTGACTTTTGTAGCCCAAGATATGGCCTGAACAAGACAGAAAGGTCAAAATGAGCTAAAATCCGAAAATTAATAAAGCTTTTACAACTAAGCTCAATGAGGCCCAATCATCAAGAACACACCCAAAAACATAATATTGGATCAAATTAGCATCAATTAGGCCAAATATAAAGCAATAATGAATGCCTCAAAATTGATTGATCAGTGCTCGTTAAGTTTGGTTCCAATTGATATATCCTTGACTTAATGGTTAGGTGGTCAAACCTAGCAAAGTTTTTGTGATCTATAAGGCTAGGCAAAGTTTGAGTGACCCTAAGTACTCCTTAAGGCTTCATGGTTTGAAAATATCTAACTTCATCATTCTCATCTAACCAAGCAATGTTTGATTGACCCTGAACACTACTTAAAGCATCAAAGGATGATTATATCTCTAGTCTCTTCATTCTCATTTAACTTAGTCATTAAGTTTGCTTCCTTTTCCTCAATCTTTGACTTCATGGTCAGATGGTCAAGCTCAGTGATGTTTTTGGGTTCCGTAAGGCCTAAGCAATGTTTGAGTACCCCAAGCACTCCTTAAAGTGTCCAAAGATAATAATATCTCTAGCATCTTCATTCTCGTTTAACTTAGTCACTAAGTTTGCTTCCTTTAGATTTATCTTTGACTATATGGTCAAATAGTCAAACTTAGTGAAGTTTTTGTGATCCGAAAGGCCTAGACAATGTTTGAGTGACCCCAAGCACTCCTTACTACTCGAAGGTTTGGTAATATGTCTAACTTCTTCGTTCTCATCTAACGTAGTCAATAAGTTAGCTTCCTTTTAATCTATCTTTGAATTTATGGCTAAATGGTCAAACTTAGTGAACCTTTTGTGATCCAAAAGGCCTAGGAAATGTTTGAGTGACCCCAAGCACTCCTTAAAACTTTAAGGGAAGATAATATCTCTAACTTCTTTATTCACATTTAAATGAGTTGATAAGTCTACTTCTTTTTGATCTGTCTTTGACTTTATAGTTAAATGGTCAAACTTAGCAATGTTTTTGTGATCGAAATGCATAGGCAATCTTTAAGTAACCCCAAGCACTCCTTCAAGTTTCAAGGTTTGAAAATATCTCTTGCTTCTTCATTCATCTGCAACTTAGTCTTTAAGTTTGCTTTCATTTAATCTATCTTCGACTTTATGGTCAAATGGTGAAACTTAGCGAAGTTTTTTTTATCCGAATGGTCTAGCCAATATTTCAGCGACACCAAGCAGTCTTGAAAGCTTCATGGGGTGATAATATCTCTAGGTTTTTTGTTCTCATTTTATTTAGTTGTTGAGTTTTCTTCCATTTGATCTATCATTGAATTTATGGTCAAATTGTCAAACTTAGCAATGTTTTTGTGATCCAAATGGCCAAGGTAATGTTTTAGTATGCACTCCTTGAATCTTCAAGGCATGATAATATGTCTAGCTTCTTCGTTCACATTTAACTTAGACATTATGTTTGCTTCCTTTTTATCTACCTTTGACTTTATGTTTAAATAGCCAAACTTAGCGAAGTGTTTGTGATCCGAAAAGCCTAGACAACATTTGAGTGACACCAAATGTTACCAGATTTAATCACGTAAGTGGACGAATCGCAACAAGTAAGAAAATGATGAATAAAGATCGTTTCCACAAAGAATTTTATCTATTAATGTTAAGTACTAAAATTATCCCAACCTAATGTTATCCAGACAAATCAAATAACTAAATAAATAAAAAGAAAACTAAATGCAAGAGAATAATAAATCAAAACCAAAACTAACAAATTAATGTAAGTAAGCCTAGGATTACAATTCCCCCCAACACTTCATTTGAAATCCCTTAATTCTTTCTTTACGTTTCAATGATCATGAGTTGTTAACCTAGGGATCCAAGTCTTTCATATGCATCTTTCGATGGTCACATAAAACTCTTCCCCTTATTCTATTCCCTATATTCTTATTAGAATAAATATAAGAAGAAAACATTAAGATCAAACCCTAATCATGGTTGCATATGGTTTGCAAGTATATTCCTATCTTACAAAATAATCAATTCATTCGATGCCCAAATGATTTGAACACATGTTATTTCATCTATGGCTTAAATCCAAATTCCCTTTCCCAAGTTCAATTCAGATTTACCTAATCAATCTAATTAGTGACCAAGCAATTAGAAGCATTAAGATCAAGATGAAATATACAACTCAAAAAGCATTGAAATAAGAAAGAAAGAAATCAGAAGATCTAAACTACATGTAGGTTCAATTTTAATCCTAGAAAAAGGGAATTAAATTAATTTATACTAATAAAAAGAAAATAAAACTAAAAACCAAATAAGTTCCACCATCAAGAAGAAAACAAAACAAAAAGAAAGAGTAGAAGAAGAAAAGAGGAAAATATCTTCAATCTCCTCTTGCTTGCATGCTTGATAGCTTCTCTCCTTGGACCCCTAATTGTCTCTTAAGTCTCTCTTAAAGTAAGTCTTTTATTGTTGTATGTCTCTTCCATTAGGTTTAGGAGTCTTTAGGCATTAGAACTAAAAAAGGCCAGGCCTTAATGTTTTAAACTATTTGAAATTCCTTTTTAACTAAGTACATCGGCCGTACAATTTTTCTCTTGGTTGTGTAGCTTTCTGGAAGTAGAATTATACTTTAACTTGAATACAAAAGTTGAAGCCTTATGTCTTATCTAACCGTAAGCTTCAGAATCACATGATTTCGACCATTGTAGCTTAAGATTTCTTCAAATTACTTTGCAAAAGTCAGATTGCACGAGATTAAACATTCAAAACTTGACCATCTAACCACGTTTTCTTCAAAAGAATTGCTCAAAACATCTCTAAACCCTGAAAAATATTGTAAACAAACAAAGAGTATGCTTGGAAGAAACAATTAACAAATCAAAACTAAAAAAGACTTAATATAAATTAAGATCAATTCATTATCAAAACAAAACCTACATGTATAACTTTTTTCAATACAACACCAAGCACTCCTCAAAGCTTCAAGATATGATAATATGTCAAACTTCTTCTTTTGTCATCTAACTTGGACATTAAGTTTACTTCTTTTTTATCTATCTTTTACTTTATGGTCCAATGTAAAACATAGTGATGTTTTTGTGATCCGAAATGCATAGGCAATATTTCAGTAACCCTAAGCACTGCTTAAAGCTTCAAGGGGTGATAATGTCTCTAGGCTTTTCGTTCTCATTTAACTTAGTTATCTAGTTTGCTTCCTTTTGATCTATCTTTGACTTTATGGTCAAATTGTCAAACCTTGCAATGTTTTTGTGATCGAAAAGTCAAAGTCAATGTTTGAGTAACCCCAAGCACTTCTTAAAGCTTCAAGGTTTGAAAATATCTCTAATTTCATCATTCTCTTCTATCTTAGTTGTTAATTTTGCTTTCTTTTAATTTATCTTTGACTTTATGGTCAAATGGTAAAACATAGCAAAGTTTTAGTAATCTGAAAGGCTGAGCCAATGTTTGAATGACCCCAAGCACTCCATAATGCTTCATCAGATGATACCATCTCTAGATTTTTTATTTTCATTTTACTTAGTTATTAAGTTTGGTTCTTTTTTATCTATCTTTAAAATGGTCAAACTTAGAGATGCTTTTGTGATTCGCAAGTTATAGGCAAGGTTTGAGTGATGCCAAGCACTCCTTAAAGCATCAAGGATTGAAAAATATCTCTATGTTCATCGTTCTTATCTAACTTAGCTGATAAGTTTACTTTCTTTTGATCTATGTTTGACTTTATGGGCAAATGGTCAAACCTACAAAGTTTTTGTGATCCAAAAAAGGCCTAAGAAATGTTTGAGTGACCCAAAGCACTCCTTAAAGGTTCAAGGGATGATAATATCTCTAGCTTCTTCATTCTCGTTTAACTTAGTCGTTAAGTTTGCTTCATTTTGATATCCGTTTCACTTTAAGGTGAAACAGTAAAACTTGGCAAAGTTTTTGTAATTCGAATAGCCTAGGCAATGTTTAAGTGACCCCAAGTACTCGTTAAAGCTTCAAGGTATAATAATATGTCTACCTTCTTCATTTTCATCTAACTTTGCTGGTAAGTTTTCTTCCTTTTGATCTATCTTTGAAGCAATATTCAAGTTACACCAAGAACTCCTTAAAACTTCAATGGATGATAATATCTCTAGATTCTTCGCTCTCGTTTCACTTTGTCGTTAACTTTGCTTCATTTTGATCTATCTTTCACTTTAAGGTCAACTAGTCAAACTTAGCAAAGTTGTTATGATTTGAACGGTATAGGAAATGTTTGAGTGACCTTAAGTACTCTATAAAACTTCAGGGGATGATAATTTTTCTAGCTTCTTCATCCTCATTTAACTTAGTTGTTAAGTTTACTTCCTTTTGATCTGTCTTTGACTTTATGGTCAAATGCTCAAAGTTAGCAAAGTTTTTGTGATTCAAAAGCCAAGGCAATGTTTGAGTGATCCCAAGCACTCCTTATAACTTTAAGGGATGATAATATCTCTAGCTTCTTTGTTCTCGTTTATCTTAGTCATTAAGTTTCTTTCCTTTTGATCTATCTTAGACTTTATGGTCAAATAGTCTAACTCAGCAAAGTTTTTGTGATCCAAAAGGCCAAGGCAATGTTTGAGTGACCCCAAGCGCTCCTTAAAGCTTCAAGCTTTGAAAATATCTTTAACTTCTTCGTTCTTGTTGTAACACCTTACCTTAAAGGTATTATATCACATACTTTCTTTATAGTTGCTTATACATCCATTAATATTAGCTTAACGTTGGTAGATTATTGAGAAGATAAACTAAAGTAATCCAACTCCTTTCAAGTGATGTGCTTTCTATCCTTGACTTAATAAACTTAAAAATTCATAGATGTGTTTGCACATATAACTAAGATTGAAAATTTAACTTCGCACAAATGATTACTTACTAAGCTTTCTCACAACACTATATTAAGTTCTAAAATTTTAACTTAATTTAAGGTTCATTAAAACCTAATTTAAAACCTTAAAGTTGATTCCATTTATAACAAAAGGAACACTAATTCTCTTCCCTATTTATCTTTTAACTACTCATTTTTAACCCTTTGATTCCCTTAAAACTTAATTTAGAATTAAATTTCATGCATGACTTGTTTAATATCTAACCTTTAAATCATGTTAGATTGAAGATGTAACTTATAGATTGTACTAGAATCCATAAAACTGCTTAAAGTTGGTTCCTTTCTAGGCAAAATGATGCAAATTCTTAGACTAGTTATCGCTTGGGCACTGGGATTTCACTGCCAGGGCGCCCAGAACCCAAAACAGCACCCTATTTCGGACTGGTCACTGCACAGGCACCCAGATTCCACTGCCTAAGCGGTAGGCCACTGCCTAGGTGCCCAAAGTTGGCACCTAGGTGCCCAACAGGCAGCAAACCACACTTGTTTTTCTTGTTTTCTTTGCTGTTGGTTTCTTAAGGGGGTGCATGCTAATTTCTCAAAACATGTTCTTACATACTTTTAGCTATGTTTAGGTTATGTTAAGCATCTCATTTGCCTTGTTAAACTAGGGATAATCTAGAGTGAAAATCATACATAACATCATAATAACAAGCCATATACTTATTATATATAAGCTAGTTCATTAGGATACATCAAAAGAGTCACCTTTTAACTATCATACAAGAATATCCTCTAACATCTTATTTACAATTTACATCAAAACAAGGTATGTTAGGGATATTTTTCTTTATGGACTCATAACCTTAAATTACATCCTAGATTCTTCCTGGAATGTTCAAGGGAATGATGCGAACATCTTGGATTACTCAGACTAGGCCCAACCCCAGTGCATCAACCTAAATGATCTCAATTTCAATAGCTAAAGTAATAAGGGGCATCTTAATCTCTTAAACTTCAATCTTCGTGCACTATCTCTCTTTCTCTCACAAGAGCTTGTTTTCTTTTTACTTTGTGTGTGTGAGTGAAAGAAAGCCAACTTAGGCTATTTATAGGGGTAAGGGTGACATGAGGGTTTCTTGGTCAAGAGGAAAGTTCTTACTTGATTAAGACTTTGTGGTCTTTACTAGGGTGGTGCCACTTGTTATCTTATCTTTTTAGTAATGATGGTCTAGTTAGTTTGAGTAAATAAGTTCTTGACTTGGGTTCCCTTGGAAAATACATGGCCGTTCGACCCTAGGGAAGTTATCCCTTGGATAGTAAGCTAGCAATGATGGTTAACCTTGGAGTTGGTCCATTTAGAATCCTCCAAGTATCATGAAATAATTACTTAGCTTACTTAGCTATCTCGGCCTGCATGTTGTGGCTTTCAAGGATATGATACTTTCTTTTCTTTTTGACGAGAAAGATCTTGTAAGACTTTAACTAGGGTGAAGACAAGGTTAGCTAAGGTTAAGACACATGGCCGTGTATTTATAATTCTAAAGATATTATTTTTCTTCTTCTTTTGACTAATGAGAGAATCTTGTTAATTACTTAAGATAAGGTTTGGACACATGGCCTATCAATCTAATGGGTTAATGATTATCTGGTTAAAGTAACTAGGCTTTCTTTGGTTTTCTTTTCTAGGGGACTTGGCCATGTACTTGGGTGAGTCTTGGCCACCTAGAGGTTTCTTCATTTATTACAAGGAATCTTTGAATTATAAGTTACCTTCTCCTTAACCCACATGTAGTGGTTTTTAGAAGACCACTTTCTTTTCTTAATTGAATTGTTTCAAGTGTTTTTGACTCCTTTAGTTAACTGTTAATGATTTCTTTTTTCTTTGGCCAATCAAATGCCTCTATGTAATTCCTTAACTCTAAGCTCATCATCATCTAGTTACTTTTAGTAACTTAGTTGAGCTTAATTAGTTTAGTTTCTAACTAGATTCCTTAGGTTGACTTAGGGTTGAATTAGTTTCTAACTAGATTCCTTACTTCCTAGTTAAGCTAACCATAATTACATGTCTTTAATGAACCTTATCTCTTAGGCTTGGAGGTTGTTTGGAAGACTAGAACTTACTTCTTGGTTTTCCACGTGATGGACTGTGTTTTCAAGTCTTTTTGTTTTGTCTTTTTATCTAATTAATGTATAACTTAACCTAGTTAACTTAGGAAACTTATTTGACTAGCTCACATATTCCTATTCTAGAAATTCTCCTAGCCTAATTTCGTGTACTTCTTGATTTAGAGATAGGCTTTTGTCTTCTAGAAATTCTTCACTAGTCTTATATGTGAGCTTCCCTTTCTTAGAAGGCTACTATTTTGCAAGGTTCTAAAAACCGGACCGGCCGGTCGGACCGGTTGAACCGAGAACCCGTCATTTAGCCGGTTCGGTCAGGTTTACAGAGTCAGAATGCTTCAAAATCGGTATTGAACTGCTGAATCGGAGCTAAACCGGCCAAACCGTGTGAACCGGTCACGGTTTGGCTGGTTCCCGGTTGAAACTTAAATGTTGGAAACAAAATGGAGCCGCTGAGGTTCGAACACGGACCGTGAGGTTAGGCTTCCAACGCGCAAACCACCAGACCAACATGCTCTGTTACTTATATTGTTCTTTTTTTTTTATATATACTATGAGAAAATAGTCAAAATACTTAACATCCTTTGTCAACCAAAACTCTATTTTTCTTGACCCTTAGCATCAGCAGAAGGTGCATAACTTCTTAATATGATCTTTCGTGAGTAATATATTTATAAAATATATAAAATGTGCAAGAGAGTGTGTGTGTGTCTATATATATATATATATATATTTTAATTAGTATATATATTAAAATTTTAATATATATAAATATAAATATGTATTTAATTATATTATTAGTTCCACCACAGTAAAACAATTAAATTATGAATCAGCTTATTCACTTGATGATATACATATTGAGATTTAGTTGATTTGCATACTTTATAAATCTTTTGATGGAATATTATTGAACTTATATTATTTACTTGTTTAAAATTGTTATTGTTAGTATGATTGACTATAATGGTAGATTAATATTATCTTAGTGTAAGACTATAAATTGTGAATTATGTGAATTATGTTTATTTTAGTTTAATTTATATGCTATATTACTATGTAGATTAATGTTGTGTTGCTTATATGAATGTAATATTTTTTACTTTATGACACTATTTTTTTATGTTTCAAATAATTTTAGTATTGATTTATATTGAATTTTTATAATTTTAATATATTTATTAGTATATAAATAATTATATATGTATATAAATATACTTATATTTATATATAAATATAAATATATATTTAATTATATTCCAGTTCGACCACGGTTGAATCATTGAACCTTGAATCAGTACCTCGACCGGTTCAGTGACCGGTTCGGTTTTCAGAACCTTACTATTTTGTATTATTCTACTAACATATTTAACTTGTTTAAATAGTTTATTCTTTTTATCTTCATCCTACTAACCAATCATTACTTATTTAAATAATAACTTAGTTTAGTTTATTTAGTTATTCTAACTAAATTAGTTAATAGGTCTCACGTGTAATTTTATTTTTAGAATTTATTATTAACATTGACTTTAAATATCTTAACAAGTTACTTTAACATAAATTGACTAATATGAAAAGAATCAAATTAGCATATAGTCTAATATATAAAGAATCTAGTTTCATGTGAAAAGAAACTAATTAGAATCTAATTGAGTGTGAAGAATCTTCTCTAATTCTATCTAGTTATTAAATTTTTCTTATTGTTCTAAATTCTGTACTTGTACATAACATTACTTTTTAATATTTGAAATTAGTAAAAATTGTTAATAACTTAATTAAGAAAGAGAGGATCTTACACTTGTCTAACTTAGTTATTAAGTTTGCTTCCATTTTATCTATCTTTGATTTTATGGCCAAATGATCAAGCTTACCAAAGTTTTTTTGATCCAAAAGGCCTAGGCAATGTTTGAGTGACCCCAAGCACTCCTACTACTTCAAAGTACGATACTATGTCTAACTTCTTCGTTCTCATCTAACTTAGTCACTAAGTTTGCTTCCTTTTGATTTGTCTTTGACTTTATGGTTAAAAGGTTAAACATAGTGAAGTTTTTGTTATCCAAAAAAACAAGACAATGTTTAAGTGACCCCATGATAATTGAATTTTATCACACTTAATTGTTGCATTTGATTAATGATTTTAGGGCCGCTTAGTGTGTAATTAATGATTTTTTAGTCTAAATTGGGCTTTGGGCTTTTAATTGGATTTAATTCATTTTCGTGCTATTTTTTTCAGATTTACACTGTTCCAGTATTTTGATTCCTAACTTTTGTTCTGGGTATCCGATTAACCTCATTCTTATTTCGTTTTGCAGATAACTGAAAGAGCTACAAATGTATTAGAGGCTTGAAGGCCAAATTCGGACAAGAAGGCAGTGAAAATTGGAGTCAAAGTCAGTCACGAAATTCTGGAGCTATGTTTAGTTAATTGGGCTTAACTTTGTAATTAGGAGTCCAAATTACGTAGGACCAAAGCCATTAGTTATGTTTTTAATTTGGGCCAGTTTTGGAGCTCTGACCCGGTTTAGTTTTAGTTTAAATAGCAGATTAGGGCAACATGAACAGCAGCTTTTGATTTTTGAGAAATTTCAGATCTACACCTCTTCTCTTTTCTCTCATCTTGTTCATCTTGTTCTTCTTTTTCTTTCTTTTTCATTTTTCTGTTTTTGCCCAGCCATGGTAGGCTAACTTTCCATTTAATCAACCCATGAGTTGAGGTTTCTGTTGTTGAATCCAGAGGACCCATGCTCTCCATGAACTGAATCCGTTTCTCTTCCCCCTTTACTCGAAAATTGAGCAACACGATTGTGTACGTTGAATTCGAGCAGATGAGGTTTGTCCATAAGGTTTGTTTATGATTTCTGTATTTTGATCATTCAGGGGACGGGATAAATGTTAGATTTAATATTTAGGTTGATTAACTCAAAGGACTTAAATCAAAACAGGTTGAAGTGAACACTGTGCGATGGCATGAGTGAACACGCTAAGAGTTTGAAAATGATAGGTGATTGTCTAGTAGAGGGGTTCCTATATGAATGCAGGGATTCCGATTTGTTTTGGGTCAACCACGAAATTCAGTAATTCTTTGTCCAGTGATAGATGTTCTTGAAACCTCAATTCTGGGTTGGTTGATTGCTTTCAATTTGTTAATTTCGTTTTATCTCTTGCTTTAATTAGTTTTATATCTTGCTTTAATTTCAATCGAATAAACCCCCCCTGTTTATTGTTTTTTTTTCAATTAGTGATTTAGTCCTAGCAAAATTCTTGAGAGACAATTCAGGTTGTCCTATATTACAAATTTATTTATAAGCCTGATTAATTTGAGTGAGTTCGATAGTTCACGTCAACTTTTGGCGCCGCTGCGGGGAATTTTTACGTTGTTCTTGATCTCGATTATTGCATATTAAAGTAGATTAGAGTAGAGTAGTTGCATTTCATTTTATTCTTTGTTCCACACTTGAGTAAATAAAGTAGCTTACTAATGTCAAAAGTGTCAAAAGTGTTGCAAGTGTCGCATAATGGACTAACTGTGGAGTTAGGTGCTGAGGCTAGGTATCCAAAGTTTATCCACCATCCTGAGCAAATTTAACCCTTGAGGTTAATCTGGGGTCAAAATCTCGAAATTCCTTCATCTGGTATGAGTTTTCTTGCTAAATTCCATCGTTTAGACCACTTTTCAATTTTTTTTTTTTTGTGATTTTTAAAAATCTCCAAAAAAATTATAGAAAATCAAAAATATATTTTAGAATTTTACTGTGATGGTCCCATAATTTTTTAAAATTCATTTGATAGTGTTTCTGAATTTTATTTTGGCTAATTTCTTAGTGTAGTTTACATATTTTATATGCTGTTAGTGTTTTTGCCAGTATGCCTTATGCTGTATGACTAGGAGTAGTAGCAATGCACATGACCTGTTTGCTTTTGATCTTGAGATAGAGAAAACATTGCATGTTGCTAAAAGGGCTTCTAGGCTAAGTCATAGGATTGTTGCTGAACTTGATCCTGAGTATGAGCATATTCAGTATATTGAGCATTCTGATTCTGTTCTATCTGTTAATTTTCCTAGTTCTTCTAATAGTCTAGATTTTACTTATTCTAGTGGTAGTTCATTAATTCTGAGAGCATGGATAATAGAACTTTTAAAGGAATTAGCTGCACCTGACGTTAACTATCAACCTTTGTGCATCCAATATCCTGATCTTGATGCTGACTTTGAGCTCAAATCTGGTCTTATGCATTTGCTTCCCAAGTTCATGGTCTTATAGGTGAGGATCCACATAAGCATTTGAAGGAGTTCCATGTGATTTGTAGCACAATGAAACCACAAGGAATTGATGAGGAGCAGATTAAATTGAGAGCTTTTTCCTTTCTCTCTAGATGGAGGAGCTAAGGACTGGCTGTACTACCTTCAACCCTCATCCATTGGAAACTGGAATGACATGAAGAGATTATTTCTGGAGAAGTTTTTTCCAGCCTCGAGAGCCACTGCAATCAGAAAGGAGATATGTGGCATAAGACAAGCAAATGGAGAGAATTTGCATGAATACTGGGAGAGGTTCAAGAGGCAATGTGCAAGCTGTCCACACCGCCAGATATCACAGTGCCTAGTGTGGAGCTTAGTTGATAAGGCACTGCTGCGCCAGAGAATTGATAGCAAACATGGCAAACTAATTCCCAACAATTTGGCACTAGAGCAACCAGCAGTGGGGTGTTCTCAATCCAAGCACCCCCAGTCCAATATCACAGTGCCTAGAACCACAGTAGTGTCCAGTGCAGACCACCAGAGACTGGAAAATAGACTAGACGAATTGACCTCATTAGTAAGGCAATTGGCAGTGACACAAACAGTGCAGTCTCCCACTCCAGATAGCAGACCATGTGGAATCTATTCTGATCCACTCCACCCCCGCTGATGCTTGCCCAACTCTGCAAAGGGGCACCTCTCCAGACCAATCAGTAGCTGCAGCAGGAGTCTTTCCTGGAAAGCCATAGTATCAACAGCAACACAAATCCATTTTCAAACACTTATAATCTTGGCTGGAGAGATCATCCAAACTTAAGGTGGAACCAAAACCAGAACTAGAACCAGCAGAATTTTCCACAATACCAACATAGGCAGTTTGCACAGCACAAACAAAATTTCCAACAGTTTGCACCTCCACAGCTAGTGTAACAGCAGCCACCAGCCAACAGCAGACCAGTAGTGGTCCTTCACTGGAAGATTTGTGAAGCAGCTTGCAACGAACAATTGCAATTCCATGCAGAGAACTGAATCTTCCATTCAGAATTTGTAAACTCAGATTGGGCAGTTAGCAACATCACTGAACCAGCTCCAACCCCAGGGATCTAACAACTCTCTTCCTTAACAGACAATTCCTAATCCGAAGGGGAATGTCAGTGCTATATCCCTAAGGTCTGGCAAGCAACTAGAAGAGCCCAAGCAAGCTGCAGTTGAGGCTGAACCAACCCTAGAAAAGGAGAAGATTGATGCTAAGAAAAGTGAAACATTGAAGCAAGGCAATGATGAGTCTGAAACCCCCATCCCTCTACCTTTCCCTCAGAGAGCCCTTCAATCCAAAAAGTTAGCAGAGAAAGCACAAGAGAATGAGATCCTAGAGACATTCAGAAAAGTTGAAGTCAACATCCCTCTCTTAGATGCGATCAAGCAGATTTCCAAATATGCCAAATTTCTGAAGGAGTTTGTACCAACAAGAGGCGACTGAAGGGAATGAGCGAGTGACTTGAGCCAGAATGTGTCAGCACTCATCCAGCCCATGCCTAAGAAGTGCAAAGATCCAGGGACGTTTACTATTCCTTGCATAATTGGAAATTGTAAATTTGATGATTGCATGTTAGACTTAGGTGCTTCCATAAATGTCATGCCTGAATCTATTTATAATTCTCTTGGTCTCGGTCCTTGCGTGCTACTGGTGTTGTTATCCAGTTAGCTAATAGGAGTAATGCTCACCCTGCTGGTCTGATTGAGGATGCTTTAGTTAGAGTAAATGAATTAATATTCCCTGCTGATTTTTTCATTTTAGAGATGGAGGGTGAGTCTCCTAGAGTGGACCCCCCATTATTCTCGGGAGGCCTTTCTTGAAAACAGCTAGGACTAAGATAGATGTGCATTCTGGTACTCTTTCCATGGAATTTGGTGATAGTATTGTGCATTTTAATATCTTTGATGCCATGAAACATCCTAGGAAGAGCATTCAGTTTTTGTGCATTGATGTGATTGATGACGTGGTTGCTAATGTTTATGCTGAATTGTGTGTTGATTATCCAGATTTTGCATCTGTTAATGATGCTATTGTTTGTGGTTGTACTGATAATGGGTGCCCTGTTTGCACTGAATTTCATGCTTTTCAATTTTGATGCACTAGTGATGTGATTCTGAATTGGTGATTCTGACTTGTTGCTGATGGTAATTCTGATGTAACATTGTACAGTCCGGGCAAAGTTCTGCTTCTTAAATTTATTTTCAGGCACTACAGGTTCAACTGATGTACATGCTGCAGAATTGGTGCAAACCCCCAAAGCTTCTCCCTCTACTGAGCAGCCGCCTAAGTTGGAGCTGAAAATCTCTGCCTGATCACTTAAAAATATGCCTTCCTAGAGGAGGAAATGAGCAGCTGCCAGTCATTGTGGCAAGAAAACTTCTACCTGATCAAGAGGAGCAGCTGAGAGATTAGTGAAGGAAAATAAGAAGGTGATTGGGTGGACTTAGCTGACATTTGTTGGCATTAGCCCTTCCATGTGCATGCATCGAATTTCATTGGAAGAGGGTGCTAAGCCAGTGAGGCAACCTCAAAGGCGCCTATATCCCCTTATTCTGGATGTGGTGAAAAAGGAAGTGACTAAGTCCTGCAAGCTGCATTATCTACCCCATCTCTAATAGCCAGTGGGTCAGCCATTCAGGTAGTTCCCAAAAATCTGGAGTGACTGTAGTGGCCAACAGAAAAATGAGTATTCCCACAAGAGCTCAGAACAGCTGGAGATCTGCATAGACTACGAAGCTTAACCAGCCACCCGCAAGGATCACTATCCTTTACCTTTATTGATAATATGTGGAGCGTTGGCTGGCAAGTCTCACTATTGTTTCTGGATGGCTACTCAGGCTACTTCAAATCCATATTGCACCAGAAGATCAAGAGAAGACTAACCTTCACATGCCCTTTTGAAACATTTGCATACAGTAAGGATGCCCTTTGACTCTGCAAATGCGCCTAAAACCTTTCAGCAGTGCAATGGTAAGCAATCTTTCTGAATTTTTAGAGGATTGCATGGAATGTATTATGGATGATTTTACTGTGTATGGTCTTCTTTGATACATGCTTGGTAGTTTGGCTAGAGTTTTGAATAAATGCATTGAACCAATCTTGTGTTGAACTTTGAGAAATGTCAGTTCATGGTTGAGTTCAGGGATAGTTTTAGAACATAGTGTCTAGAAAGGGTATTGAAAAGGTAGATCCTGCTAAGATAGATGTTATTACATACTTTACCCACCGCGTCTGTGCAGGAAATGTCGTTCTTTTCTTGTCATGCAGGACTACCGCTGGGGACGCTTCATCTAAAACTTCAGCAAGATTGCTCGCCCTGTCTCAACTTCTGTAAGCACGACACAGATTTTGTGTTTGATGATGAGTGTAAGTCGGCCTTTAATCCATTTGAAGCGCTGCTTGACCATAACTCCGGTGATCCAGCCACCAGATTGGTCCTCTTTCCATTTGAAGCTGATGTGCGATGTCCAACTATGCTGTTAGTGCAGTTCTGCTCAGCGGGTCAATAAGCCCCTCATGTCAATTGCCTATGCCTCCAGACTTTGGATTCTGCCCAGTTAAATTACACAACCACTGAGAAAAGACTTTTGGCTGTAGTTTTTGCACTTAATACATTGGTCATACTGCTAGATACTAGGTGATGTCCTTTCTGACCATTGCAGCCTGAAGTTTCCTTTTTGAAAAGGCATATGCTAAGCCTCGACTTATTCAGTGGATGTTGTTGCTCCAGAGAATTCGATATGAGATTAAGGATAGAAGTGGAGCAGAGACTGGTAGCTGATAACTAGTCGGACACTCAGCATCCTTCTGACGAATCTCTTCCATACGGAATGATTTTCCTGAATGAGCATGCTTTTACAGCGCAAGGTAAGCTCCATGGTAAATGCTGACTTAGTAAATTATTTTGGTTGCTGGTGTTTACCTGCTGATTCACTAGGGCCCAGACTCTGAAGATTGAAAAGTGAAATCTAAATACTATGTTTTAGGATAACGCCTTATTTTGGAGATTTTGTAATGACCAAGTAATTAGGAGATGTGTGCCTGAAATGAGTTTCATTCCATTTTACATTTTTGCCATGCTTCTGCGCCTGTGGTGGTCACTTGGACCCCCAAAGAACTGCTAGGAAAGAGTTTAGATTCTGGTTTATTTGGCCTTTTTGTTTCTATTCATATATGTTTTGCAAATCATGTGAGAACTGTCAGAGGTAGGGAGTATTTCCCTAGGCATGAGATGCCCCAGCAACCTATTACTTTTGTGAAGTTTTTGATATTGGGCTATTGGATTTAATTGGTCCATTTCCCTGTTTTCCATGGTTTTCACTTACATATGCTGGCTGTTGATTATATCTCAAAATGGGTTTTAAGGTGAAAGCCACCCAGACTATGATTTGCTATGGTTGTAGATTTTGTCAGTTCTCACATTTTTTGCAGGTTGGTGTTCCCTAAGAGCTTTACAGTGACCAGGGCTCTCATTTTTTGTAACCGAAGCAATGGGTGCTTTATTACAGAAGTATGAGTGATTCACCAGGTTGCCACATGCATACCCCACACGAGACAATGGCCAAGTTTGAAAATCTTCTGAACAGAAGAGATTAAGCAAATCCTTCAAAAGACTGTTAGACTCTAACCGAAAGAATTGGAGCAGAGGCAATTGACGCTTTGTGGGCATATCGGACTGCCTATAAGACTCGATTGGACGTCTCCCTACGATTGTCTGGTAAGGCATGTCATTCTTCCGGTAGAGTTGGAGCATCAAGGCCATATTGGGCCATTAAGCAGTGCAACATGGATGACCCAGTCAGGGTGGAGAGGAAGCTGCAATGCAAAGATCCGGAAGAGCTTAAGATTGGATGCCTATGAAGAGTTCGCTTTATACAAGGAAAAGACAAAGACCATTCCATGATAAAGCCAAACCCTGAGAAGAGTTTGTTTGTTGGGGCCAGAAAGTCCTCTTTTTTAATTCCCGTCTCAAAATTTATGCCTGGTAAAACTTAGATCTAGATGGGATGGTCCTTTTGTGATTACTATTGTTTTTCCTTTTTGGTGCAGTAAACTGTGTGATGAGCGGAACCAAGAGTACTTTCATAGTAAGGACATCGCCTTAAGCATTTGTATGAGGGACCCCACAGCAGCCAGCGAGGCAGAGATAGGATCAGTGATGCCACGTACCCCCTAAGGAAGGATAGGGAGTCTCTTCGCTCTTTTCTCTATTTTTCCTTTTCTTTTGCATTTTATTTCAAATTTGATTGTTATAACAGATTTTATGAATAATTCAGTTTGAACCATCCTTGGTGATAATTGTTGAGATTAACATAGTTTTTCAACTTGGATATTTATTTTTGATGGACATTCTGGTTGGGACTGAAATTTCTCAACTCGAGAGGGAGATTATCTGACTTGGTAAGTTGATTTGTGATGCGATGGGTGTGCTGGTATAGACCGGCTTCGATTTGGGCCTGTGTGAATGAATTATTTTCCTGCCATTCTTTCTTTCTTGTGTGTTTTCTGCTCAGATGTTCTCTAGAACTGCCTTTTTTCTTTTTGAAAACTATATTTCACTGGCATGCCATAAATATGAATAGAGCCATTCTTTTCTTTTATTTACACTTGGCCAGATAGCCATTCCTTGCATTATATTCCCGTTGGTTTAGCCCTTTGTGCTTTTGTATCATCCTTGTCTTAGCCACATTACAAAGCCTAACGTAAAAACTATTTTATCCGCACTTGAAAATTTATAAGCATTGGTTCACCTTAGTGTTGTGTTTAAGTGTGGGGTTGCCAGGGGCGTGGCAACATTTTTAGTATGGGGGGGGTAATCCGATGCTAATTGTCACTGGCATAGTTTGTCATTGTGCTTGGTGTAAGTAATTGTGGGAGGCAGCCGATGCTATTTTTTGGCATTAGTTTTGGTCCATTGTGCTTGTGTAAGTAATTGTGGAATTTTTCTCAAAAAAAAAAGAGATAAAAAAGAAAAAAAAAATCGTGAAAATATATAATATATTATGGAAAAAAAAAAGTCAATTTGAGAAAAATTGGTGTATAATTGAGTTTTGGGGAAGAAAGAGAGTTTGTTGAAAAGGTGACTTGTTTGTAAAAGTGTTTTCATTTAGTTGGTTTTGAGCAAACCTTTGGTTTCTTGAACTAATGCCTCTTTTGGAATTTTCTTTTTTTTTTGGGGTTTGGGGGGCCTTAAGCCAGGCCCCCCCCTTTTATTCCAAGCTTGTCCCATGCCTTTCACTCAAATAGCCCGCATTACAACCTGATAATCCTCTTGATTTGTGCATGCATGTGTTTTGAGTAGTAGAGAATAGAATTTGAGCAAGCTTAATGGTATGGTGCTTAATTTTTTTTCTTGAGTTATGTTTATATTTGAGTGATACACTTGCTACCCTATACACTGAGAGATTGATTGAGAAGCATCACCTTGAGAGGCCATTTTGCGTGATTAGCATCATCAATGAGATTGTCATGTTTTATAATTTGAGATAAAGAAATTCTGTCAATGATTGGTTGATCCTTTTGAAATTTTTTGTTCTTGTTCAAGTTTTTGCATTCTTGACAATTGTTAGAAAGAAGGTTTATCTTTTTAGTCTTTTTTTCTTTTTTTTTATTTTTTCATTCTTAGTTTTGTTTTTTTGGAGTTTTTAATTTGGCTCATGATTGTATTATAGTATATTTATGTGTGTTGGGGCTATATTTGTATATATTTTAATATTTTATCAATCTACTTAATTGTTGCATTTGATTAAATGATTTTAGAGGCGCTTTAGTGTGTATTAATGATTTTAGTCTAAATTGGGCTTTGGGCTTTTAATTGGATTTAATTCATTTCAGGCTATTTTTTAGATTTACACTGTTCCAGTATTTTTGATCGCTAACTTTTTGTCTGGTATCCGATTAACCTCATCTTATTTGTTTTGCAGATAACTCGAAAGAGCTACAAAGGTATTAGAGGGCTTAAGGCCAAAT